>OX393549.1:130487573-130625073 GCA_947650365.1 Chamaelirium japonicum
GGTTACTGTGCTAATTTCTAAGGTTATTGTGCTGATTTCTGCAAGTCTGATACTACTTCTCGCTTGATTTGTTCTTTTTTTCCCCCTTTTTCTTTCAGAACCCATAACGCTTTACTGGCTTGCTTGATTTTATAACCTTAGAATCAGATTGTGCTTGCTGATTTCTAAGGTTATTGTGCTTGCTTTACTGTGCTGATTTAAATTTTATAACCTTAGAATCAGTAAGTAAAGCAAACACAATAAATCCTAGGCTGATACTATTTGCTGATACTAGCACAATGAACTGAGTGCTTTGTGCAATCAATCTTAGAATTTGATACTAGCACAATGAACTGAGTGCTTTGTGCAATCAATCTTACAATGAACTGAGTGCTTTGTGCAATCAATCTTAGAATCTGATACTAGCACAATGAACTGAATGCTGATACTACTTGCTGATCGTAGCACAATGAATCAGCAAGTAAACCTTAGAATCTGAACATTTATTTTTTTCAATCAAGCTGATAACACTTGCTGATTTAAATTTTTATTAAATCCTAGGCGAGCACAGTAAAGCAAGCAAAATAACCTTAGAAATAAGCAAGTCTGATACTACTTCTCGCTTGATTTGTTCTTTTTTTTCCCCCTATTTCTTTAGGAATTCTGATTTGGAGCCCAAAACTCTATTTTGCAATTTGAAGAATTTTTAATTCCTAAAGATATTCTTAATTCCTAAAGAAGCATGCTAACTAAGAGCATGCTAATTCGGAATTGAGAACATGCTAATTTGAGAATTCTGATGCAATCAGAAATTCTGATATATATATAAACCTCTTAGGATAGGTCTATGAGACGGCTGCAATCAGATTGAAGGACCCTTCAATCAGAAATTCTGCTCAATCATAAAACTGACATTATGCGATCAGGTTTTTATCAGGTTTTCCTATGCTCAATCTGATTTTTCAGATTGAGCATAGGACCCTTCAGTCTGATGAAGGGTCCTAAGAGGTTTTTATCTTATGTGTACTGCAAGATTTTGATCAATTTCTGAACAATACAAAATCTTGATTTTAAAATCTTGCAATTTCTGAAACCGATCCAAATTGATATGTTTAGTTTGGATCCTGCACACCCCTATCATTTTGAACAATACTTCACTCCAGCAAGTGTTGGAACCATGCATGGGCTTCAAAAAGGGACACCCTAGAAACTAATTGTGGGGAGGGCAGATCACCGGTCCAACGGTTAGCATAGAACCGCCAATTCCTGCCAACTCTGATGATAATCTTCCATAAAAATCTTAGTGAAACGGGTTTATATGTCAAGTGCTAAGATTGGTCATACTTCATGTAAGTGCAATGGCCGATATATACATAACAATCTGTATCGATCCAATCTACATAACTGCACAGTATTGAGCTTCTTGCTTTAAGGACCAACAAATTCAGTGCAATGGTCGATATATACATAACAATCTGTATCGATCCAATCTACATAACTGCACAGTATTGAGCTTCTTGCTTTAAGGACCAGCAATTTCTGAAACTATGATCATGCAAAAAAAAGGGTGAAGTCCTATCAGATAAAGAGATTGAAGTATAGTTAATTCTGCCTTTCGATTCTGAGACTCAAGTAGACGGCAAGTTTTTTGTCAAAGATGTGGTTGCACGCTGAATTCAGCGCTTGCACTTAACACAATAATCTTTTTTCATGTGGGTAGCACAGCCGTAGCAGAACTGATAGCCGCACCTTCAAATCAAAACCATATAAAATCTTTTATTTACAAAGGGGCAATGCAAGCACTTATAAGAACCAGTAACTAAAATGGATTGTCTATCTATTTTCTAAGTCTTGAGTAAGCAAATGATGATAGGATGTAAAGAAGAAAAAAAAAAAAAAAAACAAGTTTCGGGTAGAGATGGTTACGCATGCATGCACCCACATATGGTGCCTAACCATCGGAATGACATATGCCAAATCAGAGAGGTAATGTGAAGTGCTATACATTTTTACTGCAATCAATTTAAAACTATAATACTTGCATCTGATAAGGTTCTTTTGACCATATTCTAAATAGTGCAACATATTTTGGGCACTACACTAATTTATTTACAAGACTGATATGGATTGGATCAATTCATATCCTAGATGGAACATGCTGTAAAATGCTTTCACAGAGGTCTTCAAAGTGTTCATTTGATGATCTATGTGGATCACCAATCAAACTTAAATTAAATCTAGGATTATTTAGGGTGCGTTTGGCATTGTCATAGTGCAGTCACATAATCTTACTGTATAACATGTTGATGGATTGAAGTAATGTCTTTCAGATTGGGGTGCCTTTCATTTACATCATTTTATTTGGGGTCTTTTTCCTGATTTGGGGTCATTCTGAAAATTTATAAGAACCAGTAACTAAAATGCATTGTCTATCTATTTTCTAAGTCTTGAGTAAGCAAATGATGATAGGATGTAAAGAAGAAAGAAAAAAAAAAAAAGTTTCGGGTAGAGATAGTTACGCATGCATGCATCCACATATGGTGCCTAACCATCGGAATGACATACGCCAAATCAGAGAGGTACTGTGAAGTGCTATACATTTTTACTGCAATCAATTTAAAACTATAATGCTTGCATCTGATAAGGTTCTTTTGACCATATTCTAAATAGTGCAACATGTTTTGGGCACTTCACTAATTTATGTACAAGACTGATATGGATTGGATCAATTCGTATCCTAGATGGAACATGCTGTAAAATGTTTTCACAGAGGTCTCTAAAGTGTTCATTTGAGGATCTATGTGGATCACCAATCAAACTTAAGTTTAATCTAGGATTATTTAGGGTGCGTTTGACATTGTCATAGTGCAGTCACATATTCTTACTGTATAACATGTTGATGGATTGAAGTAATGTCTTTCAGTTTGGGATGTCTTTCATTTACATCATTCTATTTGGGGTCTTTTTCATGATTTGGGGTCATTCTGAAAAACTCATAGATAGATGATCCACAAAAAAAAAAAAGACTGTCTTCATAGATGACGGTCTGGACGCAGCAGACTCTGTCTTCATGAATTAGGTTTTTATCAGATTTTTGAAGTTACCTCTTCAGTAAATTACACATTAGACTCATATGCTTGCAATTGCCTCACTTTATCTGTGGGGGGAGATTTCCGAGCCGCCTTGATCGGGAACCCCACCCCACAGCCTTGATTGAATGTGGACGATTTGTAGAGTTAGAGAGATGGGACAATAGATAGAGAGAGTAAAGAATGATGACACAAGGATTGGTGACGGAGTTCGGCCTTACGACCTACGTCTCCGGGCGAGAGATGCCACCTGATCTTCACTATAATTCAAGTCAATAAGGGGTGAGCGTTCTCTTGACAGGCCAAGAGAAGCTTCGTACAGTCCGGGTTGCACGGAGCAACTAGAAGAGAATAAGAAGGGGAGAATTGAGCTCTAGCACTTGCTCTGGGATCCTCCTCCTCTGATTGAATGGCCAACCCTCTTCCTGGATGCCTTGGGGGTCCTTTTGTAGCGTAGGCACGTGCCCGATATGGCGGTGATGACGTGGCGATGATGACGTGGCACTGGTTCTGGGCCTCCTTGCTGGGCCCTTATTGGGCCGTTGTTCGGGCCCAATAAGGGGTAGGGCTTGATCTGCGAGCCTCGTAGAGTGGGCCCATGTGAGCCCAGGCGGGCTTACCCATTTGGGCCGTTGTGCGGGCCCATGCTGCTCTGATCTGGTCCGGTACAATTTTTGCACCCACAGTTACCCCCTCCCAGTCGGGTCAGGACCCCCTGGGTCGGCTGGGATTCCAAGGTGCAAACGCTTTAGGATCCTGGCGCGGTCGGCGAGGGTTGTCGGTGCCGCGGTTCGTATTAGCAGAGCCTTCTTCCGCCGATGCCGAGACCCCTTTTGGCGCGAGCCAAAAAGTCTCGGTTTTGCGAGGGGGTGTTTCTGAAAAAACAGTGCGTTTTCCGACCGAGTGGATACCGAGAGGGTACCGAGTGCATACCGAGTGGGTACCGAGAGCATACCGAGTGGTTACCGAGACCCTTTTGGTGCAAGCCAAAAAGTCTCGGTTTTGCATGGTGGTGTTTCCGAAAAGGCAGTGCGTTTTTCGACCGAGTGGATACCGAGAGGGTACCGAGTGCATACCGAGTGGTTACCGAGAGCATACCGAGTGGTTACCGAGAGGGTACCGAGACCCGTTTGGTGAGGGAATATCTTTTCTCTTTATTCCTTCTTTGGCTTTGACTCGGATGAGAGCAAACGTCGCTCTCTCTCTCCCTTTCCTTTCTCTCTCTCTCTTTCCATTATCTGCTTTCCATCTACGTGAGAGCGTGAGAGATCAGCCCGCTGAGCCTGCACCACAATCTCCTCAAAGAGGCTTGCCTTCACGTGAGTCTGTGGGGCGGGGTTTACGTGAGGTTGCCCCCGCTCTCTCTCTCTTTCCATTCTTTCTCTCACTTTTTCTGCTCTGCATTCCGTTCACTTGAGAGAGGTTTCTCTCGCTCTCTCTCTTTCCTTTCTCTCTCTCTCTTTCCTTTTCTCTGCATTCCGTTCACGTGAGAGAGGTTTCTCTCGCTCTCTCTCTTTCCTTTCTATCCGAGCGAGTGGGAGAGGGTCCGTGCGAGAGAGAAGCCTCGGTGAGAGAGAGCGGGTGCGAGAGAGAGCTGTGTGCGATCGGCGACGGGCTGCGCTCGATCTGCGACGCGGGGCGCGCGGCGCAGTCGATGTGCGGCTCCGGGCGCGGGGTGCGGTCGACGGTCGGTCGCGGGCCGGGGGGTGCAGGTCGCAGGCTGCTGTGGCGGCCTGCGGTGCAGCCACAGCACGCAGGCGATGGTGTGCGGCACCCGGGCTGCAGCGCGGAGGCCAGGGCGCAGCGGCGACAGCGGTCGCGGGCCGTGGGCTGCTTCGCAGGGAGCGGAGCGGGCGCAGGCGCGGTGTGGGCGAGGGGCGTAGGCGATGGCGGCCTATGGTGCAAACGTGGGATGCGGGCGGCGGCGAGCGGCGCGGAGGCCAAGGCACAGCGGCAACGGCGGTCTCTCCCCTCTTCGTTGTCGCCAGCCGGATGGAGGTTGCATGGAGGGGCGCCTTGGGCTGCTGCGAGGCGAAGCGTGAGGAGGGGGGATCGGTTCGTCCGACCCTCTCTTTCTTCTCTGCTGCGAGACGGACACGAGGGGGAGGATCGGACCCCCTCTCTCCTCTTTGATGCGAGACACGTGCAGCGAGGAGGCGGGAATCGGTTCTTTCGACCCGTTCTCTCATCTCTACCAGGACACGCACCTGGGGGCTTCAAGGAGACACGCATAGCGGGGGGGGGGGGGTTCGATCGGTTCGTCCGACCCCCTCTCTCATCTCTACTGTGAGATGCACATGGGCTTCGAGGAGACAAGCGTAGTTGGAGGGGGTTTGGATCGGCTCGTCCGGCCCCCTCATTCCTCTATGTTGCAGAGATGCACACCGGGGGGGGGGGGGGGGGAACGTGTGGTTCGTCCGAACCCCCCGGGCTGGCTCGAGCGGCGGCATCGAGGAACACATGGATGGGAGGGAGAGTGAGGTTCATCGGACCCACCTCGAGTTGTCTCGGATTGCTGCGATGAGGGCATGTGGTTTGCTAACACGGTTCATCGTTTGAAATGTAGATCCGCATGTTTGTGAGAGCAAAGGTGGCCCTTTTCGCCATTCTGGGCTACCGCGGGGCGCTTGAGTGCACGCACATGCGCGGTGCGTGAGTCCCCTCTTCAAGTGTTTCGTTAGGTCTGTTGTATAACTTCTCCACTGCTGGTCTTCTGAGAGAAAGGTTCTGAAAGCTTACAACAGCCGTAACTTTTCATACACATGTCGGATGAATGCGTATAATATGCCGTTATGTAGGCGCTGAAAAAACGGTCAAAGTGGACGTGAAACATCATACACCTTGACGAGTAACTTTTCCGGTAATCACCTTCATAAAGAGATGACTCTAAAGAACACATTGGCCGAGTGTCCTACGCGCGTCTTGAAGAGGCATCGATACGCGGTAACTCATCCATCTCTGTCTGACACCCAACTGCACCTAGTTACTGTATTCACTAGGGACTGCAGTCGGGCCCTAGTGATGACGCGGCAGTTACCACGAATCCACCCCCAGATAAGAAGGAGGAATTTTGCTTGTGAAGTTTGTACGGCCAACTCAATAGGTTAGGTTGAGATGCTATTCAACCAACCCAATGGAAGATAACTCTTCATCTTTGGCTGATCCTTGTGTGCGAATGCCACTTGAATTGGATTGACTAATAAGTTTAGATGGCGCCGAGCACCCCCCCTCTCGGTTTTCTATCGAAACCGAGGGGTGGGCTGCTGATGGTGTGCCGTCGCACCCTCCCCACTTGGTTTTCCTGCGAAACCGAGGGAGGGCTGCTTGTAGATGCCGACTCATACCCCCTCTCTGTTTTCTGACAAAACCGAGGGGTGGTTGTAGCTGATGGTATGCCGTCACCCACTCCCCACTCGATTTTTGTGCGAAACTGTGGGGGGGCTGCTTGTTGATGCCAACACACACGCCCTCTCGGTTTTTTGACGAAACCGAGGGGTGGTTGCTTGTTGATGCCGACACACACCCCCACTCGGTTTTTGACGAAACCGAGGGGTGTGCTGCTGATGGTGTACCGTCACCTCTTCCCTACTCGGTTTTTGTGCGAAACCGAGGGGGGGCTGCTTGTTGGTGCCGACACACACCCCCTCTCGGTTTTCTGACGAAACCGAGGGGTGTGCTGATGGTGTGCCGTCATCCCCTCCCCACTCGGTTTTTGTGCGAAACCGAGGGGGGGTTGCTTGTTGATGCCGACACACACCCCCTCTCAGTTTTTGACAAAACCGAGGGGTGTGCTGCTGATGGTGTGCCGTCACCTCTTCCCTACTTGGTTTTTGTGCGAAACCGAGGGGGGGCTGCTTGTTGATGCCAACACACACGCCCTCTCGGTTTTTTGACGAAACCGAGGGGTGGTTGCTTGTTGATGCCGACACACACCCCCTCTCGGTTTTTGATGAAACCGAGGGGTGTGCTGCTGATGGTGTGCCGTCACCTCTTCCCTACTCGGTTTTTGTGCGAAACCGGAGGGGGGCTGCTTGTTGGTGCCGACACACACCCCCTCTCGGTTTTCTGACAAAACCGAGGGGTGTGCTGATGGTGTGCCGTCATCCCCTCCCCACTCGGTTTTTGTGCGAAACCGAGGGGGGGTTGCTTGTTGATGCCGACACACACCCCCTCTCGGTTTTTGACAAAACCGAGGGGTGTACTGCTGATGGTGTGCCGTCACCTCTTCCCTACTTGGTTTTTGTGCGAAACCGAGGGGGGGGCTGCTTGTTGGTGCCGACACCCCATTATTGGGGCTGCTAGAAGAGGCCAAAAAGTGTCGGTATTGAAAATAGTGTATTTTTCGAATTTCAGCCCCTTTTGAAACCGACACTTTTTCGATAAAACGCTGGTGCGCGAGGATGTCGGCAAGGGACAATGCTACATTCGAGGGGGTTTCTTAGAGATAATCTAGGATGACGCCGCATGATGGCCAGCCGGTCTTCACCCAATGTATTACCGTACTTGGTTACTGTATTCATCAGGTACTACGGTCACGCGAGGGTGTTGACTTAGCCAGGATCAAGGAAGCACCATTTTATCCCGTGTTACCCACCATCGACTGCACCAATATGGAGACACGCATTGACAGAGTCGGACCAACCACCCCCTGACCGGCTTGGAACCGTTAGTCGTCGAGAAAAGGTGATGGCCATTGACAATCTAATGCTTAGACCTGAGTGACAAGACTAAGCTTGGACTTTTGATCGAATGCCAATACGTCGGCGACGACGTCTCGGACCTTGTCTTCGAGTGCCAAGAGCTGGGCCTTGGGCTTGTAGAGTGTTAAGGCGTTGGTCGCCTAGAACTTTGTCTTCAAGTGCCAAGGGCTGGGCCTTGGGCTTGTAGAGTGCTGAGGCGCTGGTCGCCTCGGACTTTGTTTTCAAGTGCCAAGGGCTGGGCCTTGGGCTTGTAGAGTGCCGAGGCGTTGGTCGCCTCGGACTTTGTCTTCGAGTGCCAAGGGCTGGGCCTTGTGCTTGTAGAGTGCCGAGGCATTGATCGCCTCGGACTTTGTCTTCGAATGCCAAGGGCAGGGCCTTGGGCTTATAGAGTGCCGAGGCGTTGGTCGCCTCGGACTTTGTCTTCGAGTGCCAAGGGCAGGGCCTTGGGCTTGTAGAGTGCCGAGGCATTGATCGCCTCGGACTTTGTCTTCGAGTGCCAAGGGCAGGGCCTTGGGCTTATAGAGTGCCGAGGCGCTGGTCGCCTCGGACTTTGTCTTCGAGTACCAAGGGCTGGGCCTTGGGCTTGTAGAGTGCCGAGGCATTGGTTGCCTCGGACTTTATCTTCGAGTGCCAAGGGCAGGGCCTTGGGCTTATAGAGTGCCGAGGCATTGATCGCCTCGGACTTTGTCTTCGAGTGCCAAGGGCAGGGCCTTGGGCTTATAGAGTGCCGAGGCGCTGGTCGCCTCGGACTTTGTCTTCGAGTGCCAAGGGCTGGGCCTTGGGCTTGTAGAGTGCCGAGGCGTTGGTCGCCTCGGACTTTGTCTTCGAGTGCCAAGGGCAGGGCCTTTGGCTTATAGAGTGCCGAGGCGTTGATCGCCTCGGACTTTGTCTTCGAGTGCCAAGGGCAGGGCCTTGGGCTTGTAGAGTGCCGAGGCTTTGATCGCCTCGGACTTTGTCTTCGAGTGCCAAGGGCTGGGCCTTGGGCTTGTAGAGTGCCGAGGCGTTGATCGCCTCGGACTTTGTCTTCGAGTGCCAAGGGCAGGGCCTTGGGCTTGTAGAGTGCCGAGGCATTGGTCACCTCAGATAAGTATAGTTGATAGTTTAGCTTGACCTGGATTGCCAGGAGCATTTTTATCTGACTTTCGCCTTGAAAGGGCGTAGCCGAATTGCCTTCGAGCTTCCGACTTGAATGGGCGGAATCGAAGGTATTTGGTTGACCTGGGTTGCCAGGGGCCTTTTTATCGGACTTTAGCCTCGAGAGGGCGTAGCCGAATTGCCTTCGAGCTTCCGACTTGAATGGGCGGAATCGAAGGTCTTTGGTTGACCTGGGTTGCCAGGGGCCTTTTTATCGGACTTTAGCCTCGAGAGGGCGTAGCCGAATTGCCTTCGAGCTTCCGACTTGAATGGGCGGAATCGAAGGTCTTTGGTTGACCTGGGTTGCCAGGAACCTTTTTGGTCGGACTTTAGCCTCGAGAGGGCGTAGCCGAATTGCCTTCGAGCTTCCGACTTGAGCGGGCGGAATCGAAGGTCTTTGATTGACCTGGGTTGCCAGGAGCCTTTTTATCGGACTTTTGCCTTGAAAGGGCGTAGCCGAATTGCCTTCGAGCTTCCGACTTGAATGGGCGGAATCGAAGGTCTTTGGTTGACCTGGGTTGCCAGGAGCCTTTTTATCGGACTTTAGCCTCGAGAGGGCGTAGCCGAATTGCCTTCGAGCTTCCGACTTGAATGGGCGGAATCGAAGGTCTTTGGTTGACCTGGGTTGCCAGGGGCCTTTTTATCGGACTTTAGCCTCGAGAGGGCGTAGCCGAATTGCCTTCGAGCTTCCGACTTGAATGGGCGGAATCGAAGGTCTTTGGTTGGTCTTCATCAGCAGTTGGAGAGTTATGGGCCATAACCCCCGCTCTTTCAGCTACCTTCTTTAGGGAATCCCTCTCTTGCTCGAGGGCTGCGTTCCTCTTGAGAAGGTTCAACAGCCGGAAATCAGCAGCCGAGATCTCATATGTAGCCTGAGGCTTGCTCCCTTGAATAGCGTGTTCTTTGCCAGATCGACGCCTCGGGGATGATGGGTCTCGCCGATTGCTGTGCCCTTCTGGATGGCTGCCTTGCGGCCCCAGCCGCTCCCGAACATTTCTTCGACTGGTTGCAACCGAGACTTCTTGTTCTTCTTCGATCAGCATATCGATTGTCTGGTCAGCACCCGCCTTTGGTGGGTTGGTACTGGCCCTCACCATTGAGCGAGTTGGTGTCGGCGTGATGAAGCGTTGATGTTGATTTGGATGAGGACTTGTGGCTCGTCACCGCAAGTTGAATAGGAGTCGGTAGAGGTGTGGGTAAGACCTCTATCGATATCCCACAGACGGCGCCAAAGATTGTGGGGGGAGATTTCCGAGCCGCCTTGATCGAGAACCCCACCCCACAGCCTTGATTGAATGTGGACGATTTGTAGAGTTAGAGAGATGGGAGAATAGATAGAGAGAGTAAAGAATGATGACACAAGGATTGGTGACGGAGTTCGGCCTTACGACCTACGTCTCCGGGCGAGAGATGCCACCTGATCTTCACTATAATTCAAGTCAATAAGGGGTGAGCGTTCTCTTGACAGGCCAAGAGAAGCTTCGTACAGTCCGGGTTGCACGGAGCAACTAGAAGAGAATAAGAAGGGGAGAATTGAGCTCTAGCACTTGCTCTGGGATCCTCCTCCTCTGATTGAATGGCCAACCCTCTTCCTGGATGCCTTGGGGGTCCTTTTGTAGCGTAGGCACGTGCCCGATATGGCGGTGATGACGTGGCGATGATGACGTGGCACTGGTTCTGGGCCTCCTTGCTGGGCCCTTATTGGGCCGTTGTTCGGGCCCAATAAGGGGTAGGGCTTGATCTGCGAGCCTCGTAGAGTGGGCCCATGTGAGCCCAGGCGGGCTTACCCATTTGGGCCGTTGTGCGGGCCCATGCTGCTCTGATCTGGTCCGGTGCAATTTTTGCACCCACATTATCTTCTAATGGATCATATTTTTGTCAGTCCTTTATAGACAAATCTGTAGATCTATCACCTATGTAATGGGTTCAGAACCTCAAGAATGGCTCATGCTTCACCTGTTAGTGTAGTTATTCCATCTATTGTCTTTCATCATTATGCTACTGAAATGCTTTCTTCTTATAATTTACTTTTTGTATTATATAATTTATATTGATTATATCAGGATATACCTATGTTATAGCTTCATTGTGTACTGTATACTTTATAAGGATTACCATTGACATTGGCATTGATCGACTACGGAGTTTGACATTACCATTGAAATGCTTTTTTCTGTAATGTTATCTAATTAATTTTACTTAATTTCATCTTCTGTAATGTCAACACTGAGTCTACCTCTGCTATTTTCACACCTGAGGTTTCATGACTATTATCTCCTTCAAGATCAGGTGAAAACATAAAATCTGAATTGCGTATAATATCTGAAGTGTGTGTGTGTGTGTGTGTGTGTGTGTAAAGATGAGTTAAAAATATGATATTTTCATGAAATTTAGTTTTATCATGTTGAGGAGAGCATTCATGCTACCACTTCTTACAAATGAAAGATTCTTAAAACTACTGCATCAAATAGATTCCTTATTGCTTTTAGGGTTCATATGAGCTGCTTTTTGGTTTTCAGCTATAAAGCTATCCTAGATGGTTGCTGTAGCTGACCCTATTGAGTGATCGGTTTGTGAGATTGCATACTATATTGTATTTTGTTTTCCTTTTCTCACTTTTTGAGTCTAGGCCAGTGATGTAATGCGATTTCCTTTTTGAGGGACGGGTCCCCAATAAAATCCCCATGGCTTTGATTTTTTTTAAAATGGATTGGCCACCGCAAAAAATGGAGAGCAATCGCGGTGTCCAAGCCGCCATCAATAACCATATCAAATGAAAGGAAGAAATTAGAGCTTGAAAAAAAACCAATGGTGATATATCAGACATTTTGCCTCCCTGGTATTTTTTTGCAGTCTAATGCTTCTTTTATTGTCCTATCAGCTCACTGTTTCATGGTATCATAACTTATGATATAAGCAAAGTATCAGATTCTAAGGATGGTGTTCTATTAATCAATGAAACTTTAGCCTGCTGTAAGTAATCTCACTCATCTAGATGCATATCTAATTCTATTAATCAACAAAAACTTTGACCTGCTGTTAGTTATCTCGCTCATCCTTCTTGAAGTCCTATTTGTCTTATATAGAAATCTCCACACACAAACAAGCTGCAACAATAGTAGATGCAAAAACCATAATTCACCTATTTTTGTGCTTAAGTCAACATGATAGATGCAACAGAGCTCCAGACAATGGAGCCCTCCAGACATAGCAGCAAATGAGGTAACTGGTGAGGCGGGACAACAACAGAGGTAACAGAGCTCCATGATTTTTTTTAAAGTCAGAAACAGAATGCAAGTTAATTTGATGATGGGCGAAGATCGAAGTAGACATCCTCGAGATAGCCTGCAACAGCTGCCATTTTTAAATGAAAAGGTAGTGTAAAGATCCTTAGTTGATCCTCTCATAGAATTATATATTGTTTCTTCCACATGTGTAAACATCTAATTTGATTGGATCGGTTTTGATCCGTTTGGATTGGATTGGATTGGATTGGATTGAATCGAATTTGATTGTAAACCGATCAAAAACTGTTTTACAGCATATTCCATCTAAATTGGATTGTTGGTTCATATGAGCTGCTTTTTGGTTTTCAGCTATAAAGCTATCCTAGATGGTTGCTGTAGCTGACCCTATTGAGTGATCGGTTTGTGAGATTGCATACTATATTGTATTTTGTTTTCCTTTTCTCACTTTTTGAGTCTAGGCCAGTGATGTAATGCGATTTCCTTTTTGAGGGACGGGTCCCCAATTAAATCCTCATGGCTTTGATTTTTTTTAAAATGGATTGGCCACCGCAAAAAATGGAGAGCAATCGCGGTGTCCAAGCCGCCATCAATAACCATATCAAATGAAAGGAAGAAATTAGAGCTTGAAAAAAAACCAATGGTGATATATCAGACATTTTGCCTCCCTGGTATTTTTTTGCAGTCTAATGCTTCTTTTATTGTCCTATCAGCTCACTGTTTCATGGTATCATAACTTATGATATGAGCAAAGTATCAGATTCTAAGGATGGTGTTCTATTAATCAATGAAACTTTGGCCTGCTGTAAGTAATCTCACTCATCTAGATGCATATCTAATTCTATTAATCAACAAAAACTTTGACCTGCTGTTAGTTATCTCGCTCATCCTTTTTGAAGTCCTATTTGTCTTATATAGAAATCTCCACACACAAACAAGCTGCAACAATAGTAGATGCAAAAACCATAATTCACCTATTTTTGTGCTTAAGTCAACATGATAGATGCAACAGAGCTCCAGACAATGGAGCCCTCCAGACAGAGCAGCAAATGAGGTAACTGGTAAGGCGGGACAACGATAGAGGTAACAGAGCTCCATGATTTTTTTTAAAGTCAGAAACAGAATGCAAGTTAATTTGATGATGGGCGAAGATCGAAGTAGACATCCTCGAGATAGCCTGCAACAGCTGCCATTTTTAAATGAAGAGGTAGTGTAAAGATCCTTAGTTGATCCTCTCATAGAATTATATATTGTTTCTTCCACATGTGTAAACATCTACCACTCAATGGGATCTCATGCTGGAACAACAGAAAAACAAAAAATTAGAATGAAGAGAACACCAGGCACAGATGCACTTCAATAAATGAATAGCAAAATAATGCCAAAGAAAATGAATTTAACCAGTGAAAACCTGCAGGCCGAGATGCGATGAAACTGCAGCACTCTGTGCCGACAACACTCACACTATTAAGTATGCGAACCGGCTATCAAGTGAGCAGGTAGCTTCAAAACCGGCGATGGGAAAGAGTAATCACGGGCCAAGAGAAGAAACGAGAATGTTGTGCTCGGTCAAATGCCTCTGAAAATGAGCCAGGCGTGCCTGTAGCTTTACAATTCCAGCTGATTTCTGCGAGAGAATGACGCTCAATCTAGATATGTACGTATTCAAAAACTTAACCCCCATGTAGTTTTGATCAAATTACACTTAACCCCATGAAATTTTGACACCCTCGAGAATGTGGGCGCCCCTGCGAAAAGTGTTTCTCTTTCTCTCTAACTCTATTAATTGTTGGTTGGGATTTAGGTAGTTTATTTTTGCATAACAGGCTATTTTTTATTGTGTATTTTGCAGCAAAAGGATATTGGTTGTGAAAATTGGGAAGAATCGGGGAGGGCTGAGAAAGATGAATTATGTTTCATTGAGGGGACAGTGTATAAAGCTGAAGAAAAGGGGGCTCTGCTTTGGTACCTTTGTCCATGTTAGTCGATTATATTGGATAAATTTTATTATTAGATATGTGGATATCTCTCTCTCTCTCTGATATGCAATGCGTCATATTTCATCACATAGAACTACTGTGATGAAAGAAGTTGTAATTCTCTGTGACATTAGATTAAATTGAAAGAAGTTGGTTTATTTTTATGTAGATTCTTAATAGTATTGGTATAGATCGGGATTCATGGGTTTCATTATTTGGTACTGCTAATTAAGTCCTCGAGTTGCAACTGTTACATATATCTCTCTCTAAAATGTTTGTAATGGATTATGGATGATATGTTCACATTATTCACCTTCTGTACATGACATCTTCACGATCGCTAAGATTTGAGATCAGCCCCCACACCCATGAATAGTACACTAAATCATGATTGGTATGTTTGACTGCATCGAAGTCTACAAAATATATGTTCAAAGCTGTTGCTTTGAAAGGAGATGGGGATGAGTATGATTCACCCGTCATGGATGTGTAACGGACGGTTATAATCTCAGAGGGTCGTGCACCCAATATGTTTAATGAGATCATGATTGTAATTAATGTACAACGGAGGTGGGTTTGAGAACCACATAATCGTGAAGATTTGAAATTAGTAGCCACTTTTTCATGAAATCTTCACGATGGTGAGTGGGATTCGTTGGTTGGGGTTAGGAAACGGACGACTGTGATTGTTGCAACTTTTGAAATGTATGTTTTATTGTCACCTTCGAAATAAGTCACCTTTTTTGAAATAATTTTCGCCCTTAAAATAATTATTGCCGCCCTCAAAATATTGCTACGACCCTGTAAAAATTATCACCGCCTTCGAAATATTTTCGTCGTCCTCGAAATATTTTTCGTGACCTTGGGCACGGGGTTTTTACTAGTATATATATATATAGATGGATGATTGGTTGCGCTGTGCGCTGCCGGGCCGATAATGCGCTGTGCGCAACGGCGGTCTAATTCGGTATGATCGAACGACCCGGAACCAATCCCGCTCCCGCTCCCGCACCGCACCGCAGACTGCACCGCACCGCACAGCCAATCCCGCATCGGCTACAGCAGACCGTCCGATCGTGCCCACCCGTCCGATCGAGCGGCCTATACACTTCTCGCTGTTACTGTAGCGGCTACAGTAACAGCGAAAAGTGTTTCGGGCCGTTCGATCGAAGAGTATTAATGGGAATTGAGTGGCCAGAAACACTTTTCGTTATTACTGTAGCCGCTACAGTAACAGCGAAATGTGTATAGGCCGCTCGATCTCAAATCAAAACCCGATCGGACGGTCTGCTGTAGCCGATCCAAGACCTGTAGGCCGTCCAAATATGTTGATCAAAATGGCGATAAAAATGAACGACCGATAAAAAAAAAAAAAAAAATTTGGACGGCCTACAGGTCTTGGATCGGGCTGAAATTTTTTGTGTGTCCAATCCAAGGGTGGGTGATCAATTCCCAAAAAAAAAATACCAAAAATACCTCCGAAGGGGGTGGCCGCACGTTAAGGCTGCACGTTACTGGCTGCAATATATCACTACTCTCTCTCTCTCTCTCTCTCTCTCTCTCTCTCTCTATATATATATATATATATATATATATATATATATATATATATATATATATATATATATATATATATATATATATATATATATATATATATATATATATATATATATATATATATATATATATATATATATATATATATATATATATATATATATATATATATATATATATATATATATATATGTAGAGGAACGGGATCCTGCCTATCAAAGCAGGGTTTTCTCCTGCTTTGATTCATTGTTTGATCATCTTAGAAGTTTTGGAATTTGATGAAATTTGGTGAGGGTGTTGTCTAGGGTAAGATGATCATCCTCACAAATTTTCATCAAATTCCAAAACTTCTAGGATGGTCAAATGGTTGAAGCAAAATCTGCAGATTTTAACGGTGACAGCAAATTTTGCAGATTTTGCTTCGACCATTTGACCCTCTTAGAAGTTTTGGAATTTGATGAAAATTTGTGAGGATGATCATCTTACCCTAGACAACACCCGCACCAAATTTCATCAAATTCCAAAACTTCTAGGATGGCCAAACAATGAATCAAAGTAGGAAAAAACCCTGCTTTGATAGGCAGGATCCCATTCCTCATATATATATATATATATATATATATATATATATATATATATATATATATATATATATATATATATATATATATATATATATATATATATATATATATAGAGAGAGAGAGAGAGAGAGGGATGATTGGTTGCGCTGTGCGCTGCCGGGCCGATAATGCGCTGTGCGCAATGACCGTCTGATTCGGGATGATCGAACGGCCCGGAACCAATCCCGCTCTCGCTCCTGCACCGCACCGCAGACTGCACCGCACCGCACAGCCGATCCAGCACCGGCCACAGCAGACCGTCCGATCGTGCCCACCCGTCCGATCGAGTGGCCTATACACTTCTCGCTGTTACTATAGCGGCTACAGTAACAGCGAAAAGTGTTTCGGGCCGTTCGATCGAAGAGTATTGATGGGAATCGAGTGGCCAGAAACACTTTTCGTTGTTACTGTAGCCGCTACAGTAACAGTGAAATGTGTATAGGCCGCTCGATCTCAAATCAAAACCCGATCGGACGGTCTGCTGTGGCCGGTGCGGGATCGGTTGTGCGGTGCGGTGCAGTCTGCGGTGCGATGCGGGAGCGGGAGTGGGATTGGTTCCAAGCCGTTCGATCATCCCGAATCAGACGGCCGTTGCGCACAGCGCATTATCAGCCCGGCAGCGCACAGCGCAACCAATCATCCCTCTGTATATATATATATATATATATATATATATATATATATATATATATATATATATATATATATATATATATATATATATATATATATATATATATATATATATATATATATATATATATATATATATATATAGGTCTGTTAGGTTGCGCTGTGCACTGCCCCGGAGGAAGTGCACTGTAGAATGTCGGTCGCCCGATCGGTGTGAATCGGACGACACAAACCCTTTCCGCCCGGTTAAAAGTTTTAACCGTTCTCGGCCGTCCGATTAGAGTGAATCGGACGGCACAAATCCTTTCTGCCCCGGTTAAAAGTTTTAACCGTTCGATCGAATGATCGAACGGATAAGATCCATGGCATCTCATTCGAATAGGACAAAAAATCGGGTCAACGCAATCATTTTTTTTGTCCTATTCGAATGAGATGTCACGGATCTCATCCATTCGATCATTCGGTTAAAACTTTTAACTGGGGCGAAAAAGATTTGTGCCGTCTGATTCACGCTAATCGGATGGCCAGGAACGGTTAAACCTTTTAACCGGGCGGAAAGGGTTTGTGCCATCCGATTCACACCGATCGGACGGCCGGCATTCTACAGCGCACTTCCTCCGGGGCAGCGCACAGTGCAACCTAACAGACCTCTCTCTCTCTCTCTTTATATATATATATGTATATATATATAGAGAGAGAGAAAGAGAGAGAAAGAGAGATAGAGAGAGATAGAGAGAGGAATGTTATAGTGAGCTGTGAGCTGCCATTTCAGAAAGTGAGCTGCGGGTATTTTGACCCCCCTAGAAGTTTTAGAATTTCATGAAATTTTTTGAGGGTGTTGTCTAGGGTAAGATGATCATCGTCACCAATTTTCATCAAATTCTAAAACTTCTAGGGTCATCAAATGGTAGATGCAAAATCAGCCATCAATAGTCACCATTAAATCTGCAGATTTTGCTTCTACCATTTGATAACCCTAGAAGTTTTGGAATTTGATGAAAATTGGTGAGGATGATCATATTACCCTAGAAAACATCCTCACAAAATTTCATGAAATTCCAAAACGTCTAGAGGGGTCAAATCAATCGCAACTCATTTTCTCCCCCGGCAGCTCACAGCTCAACGTAACAACCCTCTCTCTCTCTCTCTCTCTCTCTCTCTCTCTCTATATATATATATATATATATATATATATATATATATATATATATATATATATATATATATATATATATATATAATATATATATATATATATATATAAATGATAATAAAGACTTCATCTTAATCATCACCTAGTAACCAAGACACATGATCTAACCAGTTGAGGTTTCGTGCCAAACAGTGGAAAGTTAAGTTAAGGACACCTGTAAGCCAAGATCCCCACCTAGTAACCAGGGCGCTCGACCTAACCAATTGAGGTTTCACGTCAAATAGTGGGAAGTTAATATGAGGACACCTGTAAGCCAAGATCACCACCTAGGGTGTTCGACCTAATCAGTTGAGGTTTCACATCAAACAGTAGGAACTCAAAGTAATACAAGGGAGTAAGCCTAGTCGAATCTTGTAGCCTTCGTAGTCTGAGCCAATAAGGTCCATAGGGCTGTCTCTACACCCAATACCTCAAAGCCATCTGGCTAGGGAGTTATTGACCAGAAAGCTCGATAAAAGAGTTGCGTAAAAAGCTTAAGGATATTTGACATTACACAGACTTCTAAAAAAAAAGTATATTGATATAAATATATTCTTGTATATTAGCAAACCTGGTCTGTTCACTATTTTTTAGGAAAATCAAGGAATCAAATTATTGCCTATTGTTAATAGTAGGATAGTAGTCCCTTGACATTAAGCTAGAACCTCACAACATGGATATGATCAAGAAAGAGATAGACTGAATCACAGTTCAATTTTAAATTGAGCAACGCCTAAAGTCTGGAAGTGCCTCGTTTCAATATATTCATTACGATTAGATTTGTTTCTTCTTAAATGAATAATATTCAGACAATTGTGTTTGAGACTAGTTTGTGCCTTCCAATTTAATTTACATATTCTCCTCTAGAATAGAACTTTCTTCCTGACTTTGATCTTACTCGAGGACGAGTAAGATTTAAGTTTGGGGGTGTGATCGGAATGCGCCTTATATTATCTACTAACTTTCAACAAATTATATAAATTATACCTTCAATTGGTCTGATTACCTGTATCTATGTGATTTACAGCGAAGAACGAAGATTATATCAAAAGCAAGCTAGCACACAAGAATTACTAATAGTAACCTCTAGAAAGGAAATTTCTAAAGGCAGTCGTGCATCCAACAGTCCGTAGATAGAGGTTTTGTGATCTCCGATTGATCGGTCGCGAGGCCCGATTGATCGAAGAGGGACTATGCCGTAGATAGAGGGTTTGTAATCTTCGAGGAGGTATATACTGCTACAAAGTCATGCCGAGGATCTTCGACGATATTAATTCTTCATCAAAATGTGGAATACTACATTGACAACCTCGTGGTAAAGTCAAAGCAGAAGGCAACGCATCTTCAAGACCTTGAACTGATCTTCAAATGGCTTTGAAGATATCAACTCCGCATGAACCCACTCAGATACAAGTTCAGAGTCTCCTCGGGCAAGTTCCTCGACTTTGTCGTACGGCATTGAGGCATTGAGATAGATCAATCCAAAATTGACACTATTCTCAACATGCCTGTTCCAAAGACGGTGCAAGATCTCAGAGGTCTCCAAGGACACCTGGCATATATCAGAAGATTTATTACCAACTTAGCTAGAAAATGTTGTCCCTTTAATCGCCTCATGAAGAAAGGAGCATCATTCAAGTGGGATGAAGCTTGTGAAGAAGCCCTCCAAAGCATCAGGGATTATTTACTCAAGCCTCTAGTTTTGTCAGCACCAGTTCAAAGAAAGACATTGATTCTCTATATTAGTGCCCAAGAACAATTCTTGGGGGCACTCCTGGCTCAAGACAATGAGCTAGGCAAAGAAACAACATGCTACTACTTGAGTCGCACCCTCATCGGTGCGGAGCTAAACTACTCCCCAATCAAGAAAGTTTGTCTGGCGCTCATCTTCGCTATAAAGAAGTTGTGACACTACATGATGGCTCACGCCATCAGGCTCATCTCGAAAGCCGGCCCACTCAAGTACATCATGTCAAGACCAGTGCTCTCTGGACGTTTGGCCAAATCGGTGTTACTCCTCCTCGAGTTCGATATCACCTTCGTCTCTCGGAAAGCAATCAAAGGTCAAGCTCTCGCGTCTTGACAGAGTACCCCCTCCCAGCAGAATGGGAACTATCAGAAGACCTCCCAGACAAAGAAGTATTCGTCATTGATATCGCTCCATCTTGGAAGATGTTTTTCGACGGCGCAGTAAGGCAAGACGTGGTAGGAGCAAGGGTTATCTTCATTACTCCAAATAACAAGATACTCCCTTTCTCGTTTCTACTATCAGAACCATGCTCCAACAACAAGGCAGAGTATCAAGCCCTGATTATCGGCCTCGAACTCGCCAATGATATGAAGCTTCAAGGGCTCGAAATTTTTGGCGACTCTCAACTCGCCATCCAGTAAATCTTGGGGGCATACGAAGTCAACAAAGAAGACCTCATCTTGCTACATCTACGAGCTCTGAAACTCCTTGATGCACTCAAGGCTACTTCAATCCAGCATGTCCCTAGAAACCTCAACCAGTAGGCTGACACGCTTGCAAATCTAGCAGCTACACTTCCATTCCTAGAAAGGAGCCAGTTTATCATCTTTATCTGCAAGAGAATGGTGATCACCAAGGAAGACATCCCCATTGGGATTCCAGACTCAATGTAGTACATGTTCTTATGGTCGACGAGCTTGACTGGAGATAACCTTTCATAGACTATCTCACCCATGGGAAGCTCCATGATGATCCAAAGCACAAGATTGACATTCGTCGGTGATCTCTAAAGTTCTTCCACTTCAACAACGAGCTTTATCGTCGAAGCTACGATGGTACGCTCCTGAGGTGTCTCGCAAGAGAAGAAGCGGAAGCAGCATTGGAAGAAGTCCACGTTGGAATCTGTGGCTCGCATCAATCCGGTCCGAAGCTCCACTTTCGCATCAGGAGGATGGGTTATTACTAGCCCACCATGATTAAGGATTGCTTGGAGTTTGCAAAGAAATATCGCGCCTCCAACTGCATGGTGACTACATCCATCAACCGCCAGAGCCTTTGCATCTGACGATCGTGTCATGGCCCTTCGACGGATGGGGACTCGATATCGTCGGTCCTCTGCCAAAGTTATCCAAGCAACATCTTTACATCTTGGCAGCAACAAACTACTTCTCCAAATGGGACGAAGCAATACCACTACAGGAATTCACAAGACACTCCATCATTAACTTCATCCAGAATGACATAATCTTCCGATATGGCATCCCTCGCTACATCGTCATGGACAACGAAAAGCAGTTCAAGAATGTCGTTGTCATTCAATTCTGTGCCAAGTTTGACATCAAGCAAAGGTGCTCAACGATATACAACGCTCCAGCCAATGGCCTAGCGGAAGCCTTCAATAAAACTCTCTGCAAGCTCTTGGAGAGAGTCGTCTCGAAGTCAAAAAAGAACTGGTACGAATGCATGGATTAAGCATTATGGGCATATCGCACTTCCTTTCGTACTCCAATGCAAGCAACTCTGTACTCTCTGGTATACGAAGTAGAAGCTGTCCTCCCGCTCGAGCTCCAGATCCCGTCACTCAGGATAGCCATCCAAGAAGGTCTTGCCAGCAGCGACAACGCCCAGCTTCGCCTAGCAGAGTTGGAAGCACTAGACAAGAAACGCCTCGAAGCCCAGCAACGCCTAGAATGCTATCAAGCCAGGTTAACTCGCTGATGAGCGTCCATTTGGTGCGAATTATCCTTTCTTAATCATGCACATAGCGTCACTTTGCTACGTAAAACTTTCATAATACACGTAAACTGCATGAGTTTCTTTACACCACGATATAGTAGACTCTCATACGAACCCAACGGCATATTGGTTCACTCTCATACATATCATGCATGATAGTTATACTGTCTGATAATCTAAATTATTCTTTTGTCGATAATCGCATATTGGAATCTTATGGACGTCATTTCATGTGTGATTTTCAGGGAATTGATCCGGTTATTGATGCAGTCAGCTCAAGAGCGTTATGATCAAGCAATGGATATTCTCACGGCAATGCGATGGAAGTTGTACAGGCCGGATGCGGACATTTCTGACGGACCGATGATGAATGCGGATGATGTTAAGTGGGTGACCAAGCCTTCCACGTGACTCTATTGCTCTTGAACCCATTAACCAACCCAAGTTGGCCATTCCCTACTTTTCTTATTTCACCATCGTACCCATCGCAACCGTCTATATACAAAGTCGCCCGTAGACCCGCCATGGCCAAGACTTCGATCGAATCGCACAAACCCGATTATCTCTCATGACCTCTTCTTCCGTCTAAATCGAAGCCGCACATTCCCATAGGTCTTTAAGTATAAAGCCCGGCTCGGTCGTGCACCCACCTCTCCTTTCCACTTAATCACAGCCGTCCACACGTGCCGATGCATGCAGCCGCTCATCCACTGTCTCCCTTTTAAAACCGAATCCATGAGAACGAAACCCACCAGCCCCTTAACCGCACTCTCTCTCTCAGCCCAATCATGGCCGTCCGTTCCTTTCTTTTCCACATAATCACAGCCGGCCCGTGTCTCTTACTCCCCTCTCCTTCCCAACTAATCGCAGCCGCCCAAAACATTAAAACCCCATGCAGCGGCCCAGATCTCTTTTTCTTTAAAACCCATTGCACCAGCGGCCAGCAGCAACTCTCCAGACCCTCTCTTCCCCACTAAATCACAACCGTTCATGTACCCAGCTCGAAACCCAGTATCTCTCCGCCTGGTTTTTCTCTCTCTCTAAAGCCCGAGAACCACTTACACCGGGATTCTCTCTCTCTCTTCCTACTTTCCCTCTCTTTCCCTCCTTGATTCTCTCTCTAGGTCCCTCTCTTTCCTTAAACAGCCCGAGCATATCTCTCATCCGGACTTTTCTCTCTCCTCCCTAACTCTTCCGCGACCCAAGCCTCGGGATTTACTCTCTCTATCTCTCGTGCGTCTCTATCTCACCCACCGAACGGCCAGCTCTCTTCCGTTTCTTTCTTTCCTCTCTCTTTCTAAAACCGGAACCCTCAACCCAGCCGAACTTCTCTCCCTCTCCCGTTCCCTCTATCTCTCTACCGTCTTTATCTATTTCCAAACGGATCACAACCGTCCATTCCACCCATCTCCTTGCACCCAGTTCTCACGTCCTTCCTTGAACCCGTGAACCCTAAAAAGCTCCTCATCTCTTATATAAAGGGTGGCACGGACGAACCGAAGGGGGGACGAACCGAGAGCTCTCAAAAACCGAAGTCCACTATCTCCATCTTCACCCTCTTCATCATCTCCGAGCCACGCAACCGTCTCCAAGCCGAGCTCCATCCACGTCGCAATCGTCGCCGGGTTCATCATCTTCAAAGGAACATCCGTCATCAACGCTCACATGGCCATGCGAGGCTAAACCACCGTTCTAAGTTCTGGATGAAGCCTTGTAGTTGTATCTAAACCATGCTCTTATTTGATTTCCATATTTTAGTGCGTTTAATGAAAATAAAGTGATCTTTGCTCATTCATGCTTGATTAAAATTTCTGTAATAAGTTAGTTTTATTCTCCGTTATTATTAGAGTTCTACAGAGGTTTATCTCATAGTTTTATTCTTCGTCATTACGAGTAGTTTTACGGAGAATCATTACATAGTGTTAGCTTCTGTTATTACTCCGAATTTTACGGAGAATTATTTATGGCTTATTCCATTAAAGCGAGGAAGATCACTACATTCGTGATCATAATAGTGCTCCATTGAATATCATCCACGGAGATAGATTGACTTCGTATCTCTGTGAGAATCCTGGAAATCATCTAAAAGTATAGTTTAGATCGCTATTTGTGCGGATTCTAGAGCTTAGAATATCCATCCATATAGACTACACCCTCAATCTTAATTAGCTTTCAGTTTTGCGTTCCGTATTTCCCGTTATAAAACAATTTCATAAAAAATCAATCTTTTTAAACTAAGATATAAAATTAATTAGCTTTAACTTTCCTTTAATTAGTTTTCATCCAAGTCTCTGTGGGATCGACCCGTATTTGCCACTGTCTATCAGATAGACGCCGTGCACTTGCGGTATAACAATTTAAAATCACAACAAGTTTTTGGCGCCGTTGCCGGGGACTTGAGTTTGAAAACTATTAAAGTTTAGTTTTTATTTGCTTTAAAAAGAAAAAAAAAAGAAGTCAGTATTAGAATTTTAGTTATTCTCGTTCGTATTTTATCTTCTTAGTACTTATTTTTTATTGTGTTTTACTTTTCAGGTACTTACACGCTCAACGGAAAACTTGCATAAGCATCGCCAAGGTAAGTACTCAAATCCTTACCCACGCCTCTCCAGTCAGTGGGTTTGATTACTCCTATTGCTTATTCCTGCTGATTCAATAACCGTAGTAATTAGGGTAATCGGCTAATGTGCAAACTTTCACCGTAGATCAAATAATCGAATTGCATTGCAACTTTGTAAGGTTGTCGCCAGCTCGGCACATACACCTCTTATAGTTGTATGTGTGTCTCAGTCTGAGGTGTACACTCAACCTTGCATCGATAGAAACCATTTGCTAGGGTGCTGCATTGCATAATAGTAGATTCTCTATTTGCATAAGTATTTTGATAAAGTACGTACTTTGTTTTCTTTACTAGCATATCATTATATTAGTTAAACTACTATTACTTAATTGGCACATTAATCTGGACACACAGTCCGCAGTTTGGGCACGTGTAGGAAAACGATTAGTTAGAATTGATTATAATAACATCGTAGAAATGGCGGAACAGCCGCAAGCAATCACCTTAGGGGATTATATGTATCCCACTAGGGCTACACAACCTTCTTGCATAACCTTACCCAATACTAATGCAAAATTTGAATTAAAATCTGGCTTAATCCAAATGCTTCCCGTCTTTCGGGGAATGGAGCAGGAAAATCCATATCAACATGTGAGGGAATTTGAGGACATATGTGGAACAATGAAATTCGATAATATGTCCGAAGAAAACCTCAAACTTAGGTTATTTCCCTTCTCGCTAAAAGAAAAGGCTAAAGCATGGCTTTATGCCTTACAAGCTGGATCCATAACTACTTGGGTAGGCCTACTCGAGCTCTTTTATAGAAAATTCTATTCTAAACAAAAGACGGCCTCGATTCGTCAGGCTTTGAATGTGTTTCACCAACTAGAAGGTGAGGCTCTCTATAGATACATAGAAAGATTTAAGGACCTACTCCTGCACTGCCCACACCATGGCTTTGAAAAAATTAGACTAGTCCAAATCCTTTATGAAGGGTTGAACTATCCATCTAAGACCATGGTGGAATCATGTTGTAATGGTGAGTTCACCAAAAAGACAGCAGATCAAGCCTGGACCTACTT
This sequence comes from Chamaelirium japonicum, assembly GCA_947650365.1. Classification (NCBI taxonomy): domain Eukaryota; kingdom Viridiplantae; phylum Streptophyta; class Magnoliopsida; order Liliales; family Melanthiaceae; genus Chamaelirium; species Chamaelirium japonicum. The sequence goes on from OX393549.1 coordinate 130,513,056, forward strand.
AGAAGAAATTGCCGAGAACACACTACAGTGGGAACCAATCAAAGAAGAATCTAGGAAACCCCTCCCTACTGCACAGGGTGGGCTCTATAAAGTGGAACCTAAATTCGAAGCAGAAGCTAAATTAGCCACAGTAATAAGACGCTTAGAGGCTTTAGAAATGAATCAAGGAAATATGACTCCCACTCCGAATACCTTAGAAGCGCTAAGCCTTAATCAAACTATGAGTTGCAATAATGAGCCTAGCTTTCCTATTTGTTCAATTTGTAGTGAGCCTACCCATACAGATCATCGATGCCCGATGTTAGGGGGACAAGAAAATAATATGGAAAAAATTAATGCTTTGTATCAAAATAATCGTTTTGATAATCAACAAAGGTATAATCCATATTCAAACACTTACAATGAAGGATGGAAGAATCATCCAAATTTCTCGTGGACTAAAGGTCCATACCAAGGTGGCCCATCTCAATCTGTACCACCTCCAGGATTTCAAAAGCCACCTATACAAAATGCCACCCCTAACCCAGATAATCAAAGAATCAATTCTCTAGAGGAAACGATGAAACTATTAGCTCAGAATACCCTCCAATTCCAACAGAGCACCGCTCAAAGCATTAGTGCTAACACACAATCTATTGCGAAGTTGGAATACACTGTGAGTCAACTAGCTGATTCTTTGAATACAAGGGATAAGGGTACATTCCCGAGTCAACCTGAGGCTAACCCTAAAGGATCAAATCTAAGGGGTCAATTTGAAATTCATGACATCAAAGGAAAAGGCCATGAGCAGGCCAATGCAATCACTACACTTAGGTCAGGACGGCAAGTTGATAACATGATAGAACCTCCTAAGGAAACTGAGGAACCTAGGCAGAATGATATAATAACTGAAGAAACACCTGAAGAGGAGCCAAAATCACAAGAGGAAACCAGGGAGAACACAATACACGATACTGAAAATATGGCATCACCTAGTGAACCACCTCTTAGAACCTATATTCCTAGAGCCCCATATCCTCAAAGACTAGAGCCAGCAAAGAAAAAAATGCAAATGGATAATATGCTAGAAATTTTCAAACAAGTAAAAATCAACATTCCACTCTTAGATGCAATCCAACAAATACCTACATACGCTAAATTCTTAAAGGATCTTTGCACTTTTAAGAGAGCAACTAATGTACCCAAGAGAGCATTTCTGGCTCAGCAAGCTAGTTCGGTTATTTCATGCTCAACCCCTATCAAATATAAGGACCCTGGTTGTCCTACTATTTCCTGTGAAATAGGGGAATATCACATTGAGAAAGCCTTGCTCGACTTAGGTGCGAGTGTCAACCTCCTTCCATATTCCATATATGAAGAGCTAGGTCTGGGGGAGTTAAAACCCACTAGATTGACCCTCCAGCTAGCTGATGCTTCAATTCGATATCCTAAAGGGATAGTGGAAGATGTCCTCATCAAAGTGGGAGAATTTGTATTCCCTGTTGACTTTGTGGTCCTGGATACAAAACCACCAACTGAATTTACTAATCGAGTACCGGTAATCTTAGGGCGACCTTTCCTAGCAACATCGAATGCACTAATTAACTGTCGAAATGGTGTTATGAATATTTCTTTCGGTAACATGACCATACAAGTGAATATATTTAATGTGAGCAAACAACCGAGAGATGAAAGTGATGAAGTAGAAGAGGTCAACTACTTGCAAGAACAAGAAGAAAGTTTAGTATCGCAAGTAAACTATGATGACCCACTGGAAGCCTGCCTTGCACATTTTGGAAAAGATTTTGATATTGATGATCATATCAATGAAATCAATGCACTACTAGAAGCTACCCCTTCTTTCGAAATGAACAAATGGCAGCCTAAGCCAGAAATCCTCACACCTTCTCTGACACCACCTGTACCTTCAATAATAAAGCCCCCGAAGTTAGAACTAAAACCATTACCAGAAAATCTTAAATATGTATTCTTAGGATCTGCTGAAACTCTTCCTGTCATAATAGCTTCAGACCTAGACGAAGACCAAGAGAAACAACTTGTTGAAATCCTTAAGGATCATAAAGAAGCTATAGGATGGTCAATAGCCGATATAAAGGGCATAAGTCCCTCTGTGGTTCAACATAGAATCTATCTCGAGGAAGAGACTAAAACAAGTCGAGAACCGCAAAGGCGGCTAAACCCTGCAATGAAGGAAGTGGTTAGGACAGAAGTACTAAAACTTTTGGATACCGGAGTGATTTACCCGATTTCAGATAGCTCCTGGGTGAGCCCTGTCCAAGTAGTTCCAAAGAAATCGGGTATCACAGTGGTGATAAATGAAGGTAATGAGTTGGTACCTACAAGAGTGCAAACTGGATGGAGAGTATGTATTGACTATAGGAAGTTAAACTCCGCTACACGAAAAGATCACTTTCCACTCCCCTTCATAGATCAAATGCTAGAGCGGTTAGCCGGACATGCTTACTACTGTTTTTTAGATGGTTATTCCGGTTATAACCAAATTCCTATAGCACCAGAGGATCAAGAGAAAACTACATTCACTTGTCCATTTGGAACGTTCGCCTATAGACGCATGCCCTTTGGGTTATGCAATGCACCTGCTACATTTCAGCGGTGTATGACTAGTATCTTTTCTGATATGGTTGAACGTTTTCTTGAAGTATTTATGGATGACTTTTCAGTCTTTGGATCCAATTATCAAGAGTGCTTGCAACACTTAGAACTAGTGCTTGTAAGATGCAAAGAAAAAAATCTAGTGCTAAATTGGGAAAAATGTCATTTTATGGTGAAGAAAGGAATAGTCTTAGGTCATGTCATCTCTGATAAAGGGATTGAGGTAGACAAAGCAAAGATTGATCTAATCTCTAACCTTCCACCTCCACGATCAGTTAAAGATATAAGATCATTCTTAGGCCATGCTGGGTTTTATAGGCGATTCATTAAAGATTTTAGTAAAATTTCAAGACCGTTATGCAATTTACTTTCTAAAGATGTACCTTTTGCTTTTGATGAATCGTGTCTAGAAGCTTTCGAGCGATTAAATAAAGAACTCACCTCTGCCCCCATCATCCAGCCTCCTAACTGGTCCATCCCATTTGAAATCATGTGTGACGCATCAGATCATGCCATTGGAGCCGTTTTGGGTCAAAGAGTAGATAAGCTGCCCCATGTAATCTATTATACGAGTCGTACTCTAAATGATGCACAGCTAAACTACACTACAACTGAAAAAGAATTGTTAGTTGTAGTCTTTGCCCTAGAAAAATTTAGACCTTATTTGATAGGATCTAAGGTCATCGTGTATACAGATCATGCGGCTTTACGGTACCTTCTCTCAAAAAAAGATACCAAAGCTCGATTGATTCGATGGATCCTTCTATTACAAGAATATGATCTAGAAATTCGGGACAAAAAGGGCAGCGAAAATGTAGTCGCAGATCATCTCTCTAGGTTAAACTCAGATTCCTTTAGTAAGGAACTCCCTCTACATGAAAGTTTTCCCGATGAGCAATTGCTACAAATCTCTAAACTCCCATGGTTTGCAGATATAGTAAACTACCGAGTCACTGAGGAGATGCCTAGTCATTGGTCGAAACAAGATAAATCTAAATTTTTATCTGAGGTAAAATATTTCTTTTGGGATGACCCCTACCTTTTTAAATATTGTCCTGACCAAATCATTCGAAGATGTGTCCCTGATCATGAGCATAACAGTGTGATAGCATTTTGCCATGACTATGCTTGTGGCGGCCATTTTAGTGCTAAAAAGACAGCTGCCAAGATTCTGCAATGTGGCTTCTACTGGCCCACGATGTTTAAAGATTGTCATGCATTCTGTGTAAGTTGTGAACGATGTCAAAAGCTTGGCAAAATAACCAATCGAAATATGATGCCCCTAAATCCTATTTTGATAGTTGAAATTTTTGACGTTTGGGGTATAGATTTTATGGGGCCATTTCCAAGCTCTTTTGGAAATTTATATATCTTGCTTGCAGTTGATTATGTTTCAAAATGGGTTGAGGCAATACCGACCAAGACCAATGATAGCCAAGTAGTGATCAAGTTTGTAAAAGATTATATTTTTAGTCGGTTCGGTACACCTAGGGCGATCATAAGTGATGACGGAAGCCATTTTTGTAATAACACCTTCGATAGATTAATGAAGAAATATTCGGTCACCCATAAGGTTGCTACACCCTATCATCCACAAACAAGTGGCCAAGTGGAAGTCTCGAATAGGCAGATCAAGCAAATTCTCGAGAAAATCGTCAATCCGAATCGAAAAGACTGGTCGGTACGGTTGATAGATGCGTTATGGGCCTATCGAACTGCTTATAAAACTCCACTAGGAATGTCCCCATATAGGCTTGTGTATGGTAAGGCTTGCCACTTGCCAGTTGAATTAGAACATAGGGCCTACTGGGCAATTAAGACATTCAATTTTGATTTACCCTCAGCCGGTAACCTTCGCAAGCTACAACTGAATGAGCTTGATGAAATACGAAATGATGCATATGAAAATGCAAAAATCTATAAAGAGCGGATGAAAGCAACACATGATAAATCCATCCTAAGAAAATCATTCGAACCGGGTATGAAAGTTCTCTTGTACAATTCCAGATTAAATTTATTTCCCGGAAAATTAAGATCTCGTTGGTCTGGCCCCTTTATAGTTCGTGTAGTTCATTATCATGGGGCCATAGAAATTGAGAACCCCCAGAATGGTGATATTTTCAAGGTAAATGGGCAAAGGCTAAAGCCATTTTTAGAACTAAAAGATAAGGTTGTAGAGGAGATTCTCTTACAAGATCCTCTTTACACTGACTAATCCCATAAGAACCATGTCGGGCTGACGACACTAAACTTAGCACTTACTGGGAGGTAACCCAGATTGCATGATGCATATATTTATAAACTTTCGAAAAAAAAAATATATCTATATAAAAAAATTATAAAAAAATAAAATTTATGCGTACATGTTTTTTTTTTTTTTTTTTTCTTCATTTTTATATTAGCATTTTTGTTTTCTGATTTCTATATGACAAAAATTGGTATTATCTTTTCCTTTTCAGGACAGACTTAGTTCATTCAGAATCTATCTCACGAGGAGTGCACCCCTGCATCTTCACTACAACAAGACAATCTATATATCAAGGGAGGTTTGCTAGTAAACATTTGCATTCATGTCTACATCTGATAATATTGTCTCATCACTTTCACACCTAGAATTAGAGGATGATGTTGATGACCATTTTGAAAGATCAAATGTGTTCGAAACCATTGGATGCCTTGTGGATTTTGCTCTATCTGTTACTATTTTAGTGGATAGCGGTAGCTGCAATAATTTAATTTCTAAATCTTTTACTGATGTCCTCGATATAGAACACATCCCCATCAAAGAACCATATTCATTAGCATGGCTAGTTAAGGCTCCCAAAATAGATGTCACACATAGGGTTTACCCCGCCATATCAATTCAGGATTACTCTGATGTAATCCCTCTGGACATAGCACTCATGGATTCTTATGATATAGTACTCGGTCGACCTTGGTTATATGACCGCCACGTGTTGTACGACGGGCGACTTAACACTATGAACTTTCTTTTTCAGCACAAACATTTCACACTCTGGCCTCAACGCCCACTATTCCATAATATCATATCCCTACCACCGATCGAGAACATTGAGGACAATGTCTAATTTAGGTTTGGGGGTGATTTTCATTGCTTGCATTGGGCGTTTTAATTTAGTACGTATTGATATATTTTATTTTATTTTTTTTTTTTTTAAAAAAGAAAAATAAAATTTATTATAAAAAAAAAAATTTGCATCAACTTACGCTATAGTGGGACAGCTCGGCATATACGTCTTGGCGTATATGTGTCTCGTCTGTAGTCCCCTACCAAAACTATAGCGTTTGTATAGAAATATATAGGAATTTGCATTCGCATGTTTTTATTTTCTTTTTCATATTTGTGTTTCTTATCGTATTACTTTTGCTTTCCGCTTCGTTTTATTCAAAAAAAAAAAAAATTTCTATATTTATTTCACCTTTATTTCAGGTTTTGTAATATAATTCGATTGTACTCGAATAGGACTATAAGGCACCTGGTAATCAAGGTATAAAGTCCAAGGATCAGCCAGAAAAAGTATGTCTAATATGGTTCTGACCCTTAGTAACCTTTTAGAAATTGTCAAAACAAACTAGACTTGACTTTTCACTTCACATCTGGCTTACACCTCTAGGGTCTAGATTCAAAGCTTTCATATCACCTAATAGTCACTTGGAGTCCTGATGAACCATGCGGATCTGGTTCACTTGGTTTGAAAAAAAAAAATATATCATTAGAAAAGCGACCAGTGAATTCTAAGGTATAGCGGAAAGGGCTACCTATTAGCATGGTATAGGACCTAATTATGTAAAAGTCTTAACCTGTATGCCCTAATATGAGTGAAGCCTGGTCGATAGGGTTATGAGAATGATCCTATGGATGCAGAGTGAATCAAATATAAAGGCAACATGAGGATGGCTACCTAACTCATGAGAGCGTTGGCAGCGTGTCATGGGCATAGAGTGCAGCTGGCATGGTACAAGTTAGGAAGGGATATATAATTAGATCCAGAAAAAAATGAGACCGAAAAAGAAAAAAAAAAAAAAAGAAAAAGAAAAAGAAAAATAGTGTGAAAGCCGTCGCTATAAATAATGTGGGGAAACTGGAATATCACATATAAAGCCGAAAGGTATTAAGGTGAATATCCACAACTCTCACTAGCCTGTCTAGATTAGCTGGTTTTGACTCAGGTTCTAAGGTCGACTTTGACCGTTCTAGGAGATTGTTAGAATGATATGAATGTAGAGAACCAAAACCCCAGTTGTGTTTTGCCCAGACAGCACCTTGCACTCGAGCATAGTTGACCTTGACCTTTTCTAGCGGGAAACTAATAGTTAGAACCTAAAGTGCTTACTTCGAAAGCCGAAGCTTGGGCTGGATACCTTGTGAGTCTTGTGCCTTAGAAATTCTATTTTTGAGTACTTTTTAATTATTCTACGAAACCGAATTTTCTTATTTCTTATTTATATTCAAGAAAAAAAAAGGGGTTGGAATTTTGTGGGTAGATTCACTGCAAACCCTCACGAGACAAAACTCGTCCACTGGGGTAACCCAGGGGTTTAAAGGCTTGTTGCACATGCTAAGTGCAATCGCGATTCCTGCGAAAGTGAGTTAGGAGTTTTTATTTTGTCATTTACTTTGTTTATTTTTCTTTCCTTACTCGAGGGCGAGCAAGATTTAAGTTTGGGGGTGTGATGAGCGTCCATTTGGTGCGAATTATCCTTTCTTAATCATGCACATAGCGTCACTTTGCTACGTAAAACTTTCATAATACACGTAAACTGCATGAGTTTCTTTACACCACGATATAGTAGACTCTCATACGAACCCAACGGCATATTGGTTCACTCTCATACATATCATGCATGATAGTTATACTGTCTGATAATCTAAATTATTCTTTTGTCGATAATCGCATATTGGAATCTTATGGACGTCATTTCATGTGTGATTTTCAGGGAATTGATCCGGTTATTGATGCAGTCAGCTCAAGAGCGTTATGATCAAGCAATGGATATTCTCACGGCAATGCGATGGAAGTTGTACAGGCCGGATGCGGACATTTCTGACGGACCGATGATGAATGCGGATGATGTTAAGTGGGTGACCAAGCCTTCCACGTGACTCTATTGCTCTTGAACCCATTAACCAACCCAAGTTGGCCATTCCCTACTTTTCTTATTTCACCATCGTACCCATCGCAACCGTCTATATACAAAGTCGCCCGTAGACCCGCCATGGCCAAGACTTCGATCGAATCGCACAAACCCGATTATCTCTCATGACCTCTTCTTCCGTCTAAATCGAAGCCGCACATTCCCATAGGTCTTTAAGTATAAAGCCCGGCTCGGTCGTGCACCCACCTCTCCTTTCCACTTAATCACAGCCGTCCACACATGCCGATGCATGCAGCCGCTCATCCACTGTCTCCCTTTTAAAACCGAATCCATGCGAACGAAACCCACCAGCCCCTTAACCGCACTCTCTCTCTCAGCCCAATCATGGCCGTCCGTTCCTTTCTTTTCCACATAATCACAGCCGGCCCGTGTCTCTTACTCCCCTCTCCTTCCCAACTAATCGCAGCCGCCCAAAACATTAAAACCCCATGCAGCGGCCCAGATCTCTTTTTCTTTAAAACCCATTGCACCAGCGGCCAGCAGCAACTCTCCGGACCCTCTCTTCCCCACTAAATCACAACCGTTCATGTACCCAGCTCGAAACCCAGTATCTCTCCGCCTGGTTTTTCTCTCTCTCTAAAGCCCGAGAACCACTTACACCGGGATTCTCTCTCTCTCTTCCTACTTTCCCTCTCTTTCCCTCCTTGATTCTCTCTCTAGGTCCCTCTCTTTCCTTAAACAGCCCGAGCATATCTCTCATCCGGACTTTTCTCTCTCCTCCCTAACTCTTCCGCGACCCAAGCCTCGGGATTTACTCTCTCTATCTCTCGTGCGTCTCTATCTCACCCACCGAACGGCCAGCTCTCTTCCGTTTCTTTCTTTCCTCTCTCTTTCTAAAACCGGAACCCTCAACCCAGCCGAACTTCTCTCCCTCTCCCGTTCCCTCTATCTCTCTACCGTCTTTATCTATTTCCAAACGGATCACAACCGTCCATTCCACCCATCTCCTTGCACCCAGTTCTCACGTCCTTCCTTGAACCCGTGAACCCTAAAAAGCTCCTCATCTCTTATATAAAGGGTGGCACGGACGAACCGAAGGGGGGACGAACCGAGAGCTCTCAAAAACCGAAGTCCACTATCTCCATCTTCACCCTCTTCATCATCTCCGAGCCACGCAACCGTCTCCAAGCCGAGCTCCATCCACGTCGCAATCGTCGCCGGGTTCATCATCTTCAAAGGAACATCCGTCATCAACGCTCACATGGCCATGCGAGGCTAAACCACCGTTCTAAGTTCTGGATGAAGCCTTGTAGTTGTATCTAAACCATGCTCTTATTTGATTTCCATATTTTAGTGCGTTTAATGAAAATAAAGTGATCTTTGCTCATTCATGCTTGATTAAAATTTCTGTAATAAGTTAGTTTTATTCTCCGTTATTATTAGAGTTCTACAGAGGTTTATCTCATAGTTTTATTCTTCGTCATTACGAGTAGTTTTACGGAGAATCATTACATAGTGTTAGCTTCTGTTATTACTCCGAATTTTACGGAGAATTATTTCTGGCTTATTCCATTAAAGCGAGGAAGATCACTACATTCGTGATCATAATAGTGCTCCATTGAATATCATCCACGGAGATAGATTGACTTCGTATCTCTGTGAGAATCCTGGAAATCATCTAAAAGTATAGTTTAGATCGCTATTTGTGCGGATTCTAGAGCTTAGAATATCCATCCATATAGACTACACCCTCAATCTTAATTAGCTTTCAGTTTTGCGTTCCGTATTTCCCGTTATAAAACAATTTCATAAAAAATCAATCTTTTTAAACTAAGATATAAAATTAATTAGCTTTAACTTTCCTTTAATTAGTTTTCATCCAAGTCTCTGTGGGATCGACCCGTATTTGCCACTGTCTATCAGATAGACGCCGTGCACTTGCGGTATAACAATTTAAAATCACAACACTCGCTTCTTCAACGAAAGAATTCGTCCTCGATCCTTTCAAGCCGAAGAAGTGGTCCTGGCAGTCAAGCGCCCCATCATTCTCTCGCATCGAGGATGGAAGAAGTTTGACACCAAATGGGATGGACAACATGTCATCAAGGAAGTTTACTCCAATGGCGCGTACCTACTCACAACGCCAGAAAGGTCTCAGCTTGGCCCTATCAACGGCAAGTACCTCAAAAGGTACTATGCCTAAAGCAAGGCTATACTCCTTGTAAAAAAAAAAGAATAAAAGAACTTTGTGTGATTTGATCCCTCTCAGTAGGGTACGTAGGCAGCCTGTAAAGGTTCAATCTAAACAAAAAATAGACAACATCATTCCCAAAAGATGTGACCAGAAAAAGAAATGCATATCATTAAGTCCAAGAGAAAAAGCTACAAGTTCAAGATCTAAAAAGTCAAAGAGAAAGGGTATGTGACTAGTAAAGTGAGTCAAACTCCCTCAGGCGCTATAGAAGTCTGTCTCTCATTGCGTCAACACGCTCCAGCTCCAAAAGATGAGAGGCCACTCGCTCTCGGCTCACTGACAGCTCCTCTCTACCTCGTAAGTGCTGCCTTAGAAGCCTGCTCCGTTGCTCTAGCTTGCTCCAGTCGAGACTTCGACTCCTTAAGCAATGCACGAGCAACCATCACCTTCCTCTACACCTGAGCCGCTCCAGCCGCAGCAAGTAAATGCTGCCCCTCCAGCCGACTCTCCTCATCATCGGCCTCAACTAAAGCCATAGGAGCATTCTCCTTCAATAAAGTTCACCTCAAACAATAGTCGTCACTGTCCACCAGAAAGGTGCGCATGTGCTCCGCAAACAGAGAGCCATCCACCCCGAACCAAACCAGGTCCTCACAAAACTCGACACCCTCAGCATCCCACCAACTACTCAAAGTGCTCGGGCCCTCTGTCTGGAAAGGTGCAATTGTCTCCTAGATATACCTCTTGCAAGTCTCCAAAAGCAACCCAGACACTAGGTCATGACCTCTACTCTTTCGTTTGCAGGCAGCTGAATGCGTCAACAAAACACGATCCAGACCAGAGGACTCAAGTACTGGGACCGCCTCCTGCACCGTCGCCGAGGCGACCGTCAGAGGCATAGCTACGCACGGCAGCGGAACCGCAACCGGAGGGCTCACAAGGTCGGCACCAGCAACAGTCTCTGGCACACCGAAAATAGTCTCTGACACAATGACGATAGTCTCTGACACACCGACGATAGTCTCTAGCACGCCGGCGATAGTTTCGGGCACACGACAATAGTCTCTAACAAACCAGTGGTAACCGGGTGAGCTGACTCTCTTAAAGTACTGGAAACCTCCACCTCCTCCAGTAAGTCCTTGTTTCCCAAGATGATGTCATCTAAGCCCATGCTGCCATCAAAGTAACCATCGCTGCAAATCCCCACGAGATCCAAGTCGTCGGGAGGGATGTCGAGTCCTACTCTCAGCTCTGGCCCTAGTACAACTTCGTCTTTAGGAGCCTCCTACCGAGCCTCCAGGGGAACAAGTTCAGAACCTGTTCCAGTCGAGCCTGTCACAAGATGAAGCAGTTATGATTCATATAAGTCATGAATTAAAGCAATCAAATCCAATCGAAGCAAAAGAAGCATACCAGCAGCATCCGACAAAGCTAAGCCAGAATGTGGAATCACCTTGTCACCAAAGAGCCCAAGCTCCCCGACAAGAACACCCCTGCTAGTGCGACTAGCGCTAGACACCACCTCGCAGAAAGAAACAAGCTTCCTCCGTTTTTGAGACACTCTCCTGTCTACAACATCGAAGGAGACATTCTCCTTACCAACACGAGGCTTACCCACCACAACAGGAGAAACGCGTAGAGCACCAGGACGACGACCGCAAGGCTTCTCTGATCTCCGAGCATCGGACTCTTGACGACGATCATCGGATCCAGCAAACTGGTCGAAAGAAGAATTAGTACGCTCGTTGCTCACAAGGGTCTCCACTAGAAACCTCTCAAGCAAGGGAACTACCTGCTCTGTCACCCAACGCTGATACTCTAGGGCCGCAGCCTCCTTCAAGCTATTCTTCATCCCGGGTAGGAAGCTATGGCTAGTGTACCTCTCAACAAATGCATCCCATAGCCGATACCGACCCTGGGCTGTAACATCCAATGTCATACGCTGAGGTGTCCCAGGCATTTCTTGATGAAACCCCTGCTGATGGGCAAAATGGTGAGGCGAATACCGTTGAACATCACCCCATCGCCACACCAAGTAGCCGGGATGATAGCTCACCATGAACCAGAAAAGGTGATCAGGGTGCTCCTCCCGGTCATACAAAGATGACTTTGTCATAGTCGTGGTCACATCTTCAGACGAAAAGCTGAAATCCGTGGGCGACATACGCCGTAACACTGAGCGGGCCTTCTCTGATGACGAGCGTTCTCTAGCAAAATAAGCATTTAAGGTCCCCCCAATACTTGGCAAGAATGGCGCTCTAGAAACATGCCCACGCTTGGCAAAAATCCCCTTTGGAAAATGAAGAGCGGTCTACCCATAGAAATAATATAAAGGACAAAAGGAAGCAGCCCTGCCTACTTCCCCTGTCGCATCACCCGCGCTGGCTAAACTCCAGTAGGTCTAGCTCAGCTCTCGATACAGCGAACAAAGAATGGCGGGCGTCAGGTTGAACATCTATCCCCCTGCCATTCAAGCAGCAACCAGAAACGTAGACGGATGAATCACCTCTCCATTCCACGGCAAGGCGAAGCGGCAAAGAAAGATGACCAGTCTAGTGGAGCAGTATGCGGTCTTCCATTCTTCGCTACCTTTCTCCAGGCCGAGTAGCTCCCACAAATCCGGTATCCCCACCATCGATCACTTCTGCCTCGCCAAAGACGTAATCTGCCGCTTGAAGGACTTCGATGGGCCACCCTTTGAATGCCCTACCGCCTACATCAGATACTGACTTGGAGGAGCCGATTGGTATTTGCCTCGAAACCAAAAGTCAACCCAAGAGGAGTGACAAACTCGATCTGACTGATCGCTCCCTACCACGATCGCGTATGCCCCGAACAGAAGGAGACACAACTTCGACGTAGGATCAGAGTCTGGCAAGTCCGCCAGTGATGGGACTTCTTTCTAATAGTAGTCGTGAACTACAGGAGATCCGGAGATAAAGTGAATATCCCGAAGGCTAATCCCTATCTCTCCGGCGGCTGTAAGAAAAGTACGGGCACCACAGCTCACACAAGGCACGATACATCTCCTCTGGGTGGTTGTACTCGCGACTCGTAGGCTCCATGAAAAGTGCTAAAGGCCTCAAGTCTGGCTCTACCTCCAGCTCCCCAGCAAGCTCCCCCATCCAGTCCCGAAAGCCACAGAGGTACTGGATATCACCTTGCGGCTTGATGGTGACGCCCCAACGTGTGAATCGGGAGCAAATCCTTGAAGCAACTACAGGGCTAGGCACCGACACTTCAGCAGTATGGTGAAAGGGAAGAACAAGACTCGGTCACAGCATCTTCGTCGGGATCTTTTCATCAGTAAGGATTTTCTCCCCAAGCTTCGTCGACCGGTAGTAACCTTCCGCAATGCCATCATCCTCGATCCGCTCGTGGATGCAAACCCTTAAAGAAGATAGGACACCATTCTCTCGAGAAAAGTGGTGGTGGTAAATCCGTGTCAGTGGGAACTTCAGATACTTGCTCCCACGATATACCTCATCGGCAATCCAACCAGTCTTCGGAAGACGCTCGAATGGACGTATCCTGCAAGGAGACAAACGATGCAAAGTTAAATCAAGATGCAAAAATCAATTCGAAAAGAAAGGACAGATCAAGGTCAGTACAACGCACAAAAAAATAAACATTGAGGCTGTAGCCCCAAACAGGAGACACTGCCCCCTAACCCTCAATAAAAAAAAAACCCCCAAGAGGGCTGCAGTTACCTTTTCTTTCTTTCAAGTGAAGCCCACAAAAAGGGGGCCGCCAGACCCCCTATTTCCCTAAAAGACTGCAGCCCCCTTTTCTCCAAGTGGGACCCGCAGCCTCCAAAAGTCCCAATCAGGGCTGGCTCATAGACCCCGGCACCAAAAAGAAACCAAAAAGGGGGCCGCAGCCCCCTTCGTTTCGCGTTAAAGCCCGCAGCCCCCAAACGAGGCTGAGGCCCGCGACCGCTGCTGCTCTGCTGGCCTCCGCGTCTGCCGGCCTCTGTAGCTTGCCACCGGCCTCCAGCCCGCGCGATTCGATCATGTAGCTCCTGCACCCGGCCCGATCGCCGCCAGCCGCGTCTGCAACCCACCGCTGGCCTCCACGCCCGATCTCACGCCCGACCACTACTCGCGTCGCACCCATTGCCGACCCCTGCCGGCGTTTTTGCCCGGTCTCCCGCTCCGCCGCTGTTGTTGCTGCTGCTGACCCCGCAGAACCAGAAGATAAAAAGAGGAAACAGAGATGAAAACCAAACAAAAAAAAAGAAAGAAAAAGAGAACGAAAGAAGAAGAAGGAAGAAGAGGACGATGAGGCCTACCTCGCCTTCGACGACCCCGACTCCTCCTCTCGTTGCACCATTCGTGTCATCACCACCCTCGACTGCAATGACTCCCTTCCGCCATTGCGGTCCCGCAACGAAGAGACGACGGCGACCCTCTACCGAGAAGCACCGCCTTCGTCTTCGCCATCCCGTCGCCTTGTCGCCCTCGGACTTCGTGCAGCGGCCGCCGTCGACATTCGCACCATCACCGAGAAAGAAGAAGCCCGTAACAAGAGAGATGATCGAAACCCTAGAAGGAGTCTTCGTCTCCAAGCCGCCAAAGTCCTTCGTCTCCCGCACTAGCAAAACGATAGGGGAAACGAAAGGGCGGGGGTCCTTACAAAGGCACCAATCCCACGCAAACACGCAGGCCAAGTCTAAGTGCTACGTATTTCCCACGGGCGCACTCAACCTTGAGGGGGCATTTGTGGGCACCGAAATTAGCCCATGGGTCGAACTCGATCCGCATATGCAAAATTGGCCCACACATAATGGCCTACATGCGAATTTGGCTCTCACACAACGGCCTACATGCGAACATGGCCCGCACACAATGGCCCGTATATAAAACGGACCCGAATCAATGCAAATGGGCCCCATCGGACTCGCAACTCGAACGCAAAAAGGGGTCTCCCGGCCTCCCTTTTTGGAAAACCGTGCCCCCTCCCTATGGGTAGGTGTGTGGCTGGCCATAAGGGGAAAAAGAACAAAAAAGAAAAGAAAAGAAATAATAACCGCCTTGTTACGGGGGGAGGTGATGTGGACGTCTACGCAACCGTAGATCCGTGACGATCCCTTGATCCGACGGACAAGATGACGTTGTGTCGCCATGCAATCAGAAGGTGCAAAGATATGGCAACTTATCATCAATGATCAAGCCATAACAAGCCCATAACCATCCCCACAAAATAAGGAAAGGGATCAAATTTGTTTCCCCCAAAAGAGGAAACAATATTTTGATGGTTATGGGGGAGAGATATGGATTAAACCAAAAAATCGCAATCATATCTCTCCTAACCTCCCCCCTTTTGCCTATAAATAGAAGGGATGGGGGAAGGCATCAAAGGTCCTAAAAGCTGAAGACGAAAAGACTCTTCAAAACGGAGCTCCAACGCTTGAAGACCGAAGGCTTCGCGAGGAACAAGAAGGCGCATCCCCAACAAAGCAGAGTCGACCATCGAAGTCCCCATCAAAGTGAAGGCCTTGCACTCGAAGATCTAAGCTTTGACTACTCGCACGAAAAAGAAAACTTAGAGAAGAAGGCCCGGAGTCGTCATCACCTCGACGTCTCCAACGATCTTCATCAACTCCGAAGACGCCATAAGCAAAGGTCGACGAAGAAGATCGAAGCTGACAATACCTCGTTGTCTTCAACAAAGGCGTCGACTCCTCACACGAAGAAGAAAGCTTGGAGAAGAATGCTTGAAGCTGGTGCTACCCCCGCCGTCTTCATCAAGAAAACCTGACACTACAACCGTCGCACGAAGATCGGTGTTACCCCCCCCCCCCGTATCTTTATCAACAAAAGCCGATACTACAACCGTCGCACGAAGGCTGGTGCTATACCCACCGTCTTCACAAGAAGACTTCAACTCCGATCACGCCAAAGAAGCCTGGGAAAGAAGAAAAGCCGAAGTAACACCATAACCACCGTTGCCGAAGTCCACCAAGCCGAAAGAAGAATGAAGTATTGAAGACATCGCTATTGCCGTTCGAGAATAAGATCAAGCCAACACCGAAGTAAAAAACCAATGCTAGAAGCCGAAGCAAAAGCACCGGTAAAGCCTGCACCAAAGCAACGAAACTGCTAAAGCCAAGCAACTACGACGGTCACGAGCAAAGCACCGCACGTTCTAGCCAATACGACGCGAAGTCCAAAAGAACTAAAGCATCGCAAGTGTCTACATGTCCACGTTCAAGTGCAAGTGCTGAAGCACCGCAGGAGCCAGAACCATGCCAAAAACCAAGCCAAAGCGATGCCAGAAGTACGATCGACGCCACGAACCAACGATCAAGGACACTAAGATCTAGCAAGGATCGAGAGAGACACGAAGACTTATTAGCCTCTCAGGAAGCCCTCACCCTGTAAAGATCTATGTCCTGGGCAACCCCTTCAGAGCTCTCGTACGAAGTAACGTGGAGACGCGGATCAAAGGGACCCTCCAGAGGATCTCTTACACAATCTCTTGATCAAATCTTTAGCCGCACCCGGCTCACCACCCCCGAGTCCCCAAGTCCCGGCCTTTGTAATATTTATGTATTTGCAATAAAGACGATCCGAATCTTTTTGCCACACATACAGGACCATAGTCAAATAACCAAAAAAAAAAACCCATTGCTCCTAGTCCGATAGGTGAATCGCACTCCGCCCTAGCCAGAATGCAAAAGAACAGTTGTGGCTTGCACCTCTTTCTTTAATCATATTAGATGTAGTGTGTTAGTATTCTATTAGTCCCACATCAGTTATGGTAATGTAATGGTGTGCGTTCTCTCTCTATATAAAGAGAGGTAGTCTTATGTAACAATAATGAGATTGATGAAATAATACAAGGAGTTTTTCTCCCCAAACCTATTCTCTCTCCCTCTCTCTCTTCGTAACATGGTATCAGAGCCAACCCTCTTCGCCTAGGGTTTCGTCGCTCTTCTACCGACCTCGGGCTCCTCGGTCATCATCAACGACATCGAGGAGGCCGCGAACAGTAAAATTTATTTATTTTTCCCGTCTCTCTCCTGAGCGGAGCCTTTGCGGCCCGATCCCTCTATCCCGATTTGCCTCTCGAGATCCCTCTGTCTGCTTCTACGCGCCGGACTTCAGCCCTTGTCACCTTCAGCCACACCAACCTCTCGCTGAGGTCCCGTCGCACCCTGCGTCCCCGTCCGAGCTCTTCACACCGGCCACCGATGACTTGCTCCCTGTGCGGGCCATCTCCCCCAGCCATCCTCTCTCCGGCGCCCCCTGGCCATCTCTCCGGAGCAGCAGCAATTACGACACAGTGGGGTGGCAGATCTGGTGTGGTCGTCTCTCCACCACTGCTGCCATTTGGCACTGCCGCCCGGCCTTATATCCCGACCTCGGCCCGTCGCCTGGCCCTGCATCCTGATCCTGGCCCGGCTTTGCACCCCTTGTCGCCGACCGCTTGATCGTCGCCGGCCTCGAGCTCAAGCCCGCTGGCGCTTGTTGTCCGCCCAGCACCTGCCGGCCTCGCCCTTGCGCATAGGCCGGCCGACCACCACCTGGTGTCCTTGCTCCAGATCTGGCTACCACCGGCCTTCATAGGGACCGATCCCGGCCCTACGTCGTGCCTGCCGGCACCCGCTGTACCCTGCGCCCGCCACCGGAGCTCGATCCCACACCGGCCCTGCGCCCGCCACCGGAGCCCGATCCCTCACACCGGCCTCCGATTGTCTCTCTATCAACTCTGATCTTCTCTCCCGATCGGACTTCTCTCTCTCCGATCCCCCCCTCATTTCTCTCCTATGTTCTATCTCTCTTTCCTTTTCCGGTTTGATCACAACCGTCCATACATCCAACCACTTTCACCTTATCTGAACATCTCTCTTGTTTCCTTTCTCTCTCTCTTTAGCTGATCACAGCCGTCCCTTGCTGTTTGAGCGGACCCCGGCGCACCCTGTGTCTCTCCTGTCTGCCTCTCTGTCTCTCTATTCCCTCTTTTATTATATTCTCTCTTTATATAAATGATCCCAGCCATCCGATTTGCATCGGATGGCTGTGCTTTTTTATTTGCTGCACTTCTGCGCCTGAGCCTTGCACCCTGCACTCTGACCCGCTGCGCTCTCTCTGCGCCCTGCACTATGTCGGCCCGCTGCGCCTAGTCTTTGTCGGTTCGCCACGCCGGCCTCCTCCCTACGCCCGGGTCATCGTCGGCCCTCGCCGACTGCACCCTCGCCGGATCCAGTCCGGCCGACCTTCTCTATCACCGGATCCTCTGCTTATCGAACTACCCTGCACTTTACTGGCCTGCCCCTCTGCACCTGCG
Source organism: Chamaelirium japonicum (assembly GCA_947650365.1). NCBI lineage: Eukaryota > Viridiplantae > Streptophyta > Magnoliopsida > Liliales > Melanthiaceae > Chamaelirium > Chamaelirium japonicum. The sequence goes on from OX393549.1 coordinate 130,531,273, forward strand.
CTTAGCCTGTCCGCATGCCCTTGCACTTTGTCGGTTCGCCTATGCCTACATTCGCGCCCTGTGCTCCTTGCGCTCTATCGGCCGACCTACGCCCTTTGCGCTCTATCGGATCGTTCGATCTTCTTCTCTTGCCGATCGAGATCTTCTCCCTCTTTATAATCGAGTTTCTTTTCCTCCGGTGTCTCTCTCCTTAGCCGGTTGGCTTTATCCTCTTTCTCTTTGGTCATGTAACCTTTGGATCCTCTATAGTTCCGGTCACACTTGTCTTGTGCCGGCTTTTGGATCCTCTTTCTTTTCGGTCAGACTTGTCTTGTGCCAGTTTTTGGATCCTTTCTCGTTCCGGTCACACTTGTCTTGTGCTGGCTTTTGAATCCTCTTTATTTCCGGTCACACTTGTCTTGTGCCGGCTTTTGATCCTCTCTAGTTCCGGTCACACTTGTCTTTGTGCCGGCTTTTGGATGCTCTCTCGTTCCGGTCACACTTGTTTTGTGCTGGCTTTTGGATCCTCGATCTCTAGTTCCGGTCACATTTGTCTTGTGACGGCTTTTTGATCCTCTCTAGTTCCGGTCACACTTGTCTTGTGCCAGCTTTTGGATCCTCTCTAATTCCGGTCACACTTATTTTGTGCCGGCTTTTGGATCCTCTCTCATTCCAGTCACACTTGTCTTGTGCCGACTTTTGGATCCTCTCTCATTCTGGTCATTCTTGCACTGACTTTCGGATCATCTTCCTTTCTTTGGTCATGTGACCCTATCAGAACTACGACTCTTCATTCTTTCTTTCTTCTTTGTCTGTGAAGATTGAGATCTTCTAAGAGGTGTCAAGTGCTTGCTTCGGTCGGGTGTTTGTCTCCTATGAGGTCTCACGCATTCACACCTTTTCTTAGCCGATCTCTCTCCTTTCGGCCTCCTTTATTGCCGGCTTCCATCATCGTCGGTTTCCTCTGCTCCGATCCTTAGTGATCATTGCCAATTCCACCGGTTGACCTACTTACCGGTTGATCGAATTCTCCCGGTTGTCCTGCTTGCAGGTTAATCGGGTTTCCAGGACGACTTGCTTGCAGGTCGCCCTGGCACTATTTTTACTTTTCAGTATAAAAAAAAGGGTTATTTGATGTAAATTTTTTTTTCTTATTTCTTTTATTAAGCAAACTGATGTCGGTTTATACCTTACACATCAGTTTGACGGGGGTATTAGATATAGTGTGTTAGTATTCTATTAGTCCCACCTCGGTTATGGTAAAGTAATAATGTGTGTTCTCTCTTTATATAAAGAGACGTAATCTTATACAACAACAATGAGATTGGTAAGATTATACAAGGAGTTTTTTGCCCCGAACCTATTCTCTCTCCCCCTCTCTTCGTAACAAATCACATGAGGATTAGTGCCCGTAAGAAAAGCCACATTCAGCTAGCCCGCGCCCCATCTGGGCAACCAAATGACTTGATGTCATGGATCAGCCGGTGGAAGTCCAGGAACGAAGCCCCTCCTTCCTCCACGCTCCTCCGTGCCATCTCAGCCGCCACACCCGCCGACCGCCTTAACTTCTCCGCCGCCTCCCCTTCCATCGTCTGCCTCACCATCCTCTCCACGATTCCTCTCTCGCACATGTCCTTCATGTCCACCCCCAACCCCCACACCGCACTCACGAACCTGCTGTTGATCTGCTGGTCCGCGAAGAAGGGCCAGCAGATCATGGGCACCCCCGCCGTTATGCTCTCCAGCGTTGAGTTCCACCCGCTGTGGGTCAGGAAGCACCCCACCGCGGGGTGGGAGAGCACCTCCTCCTGCGGAGCCCACCCCACCAGGCAACCCCTCTTCCTCGTCTCCTCGACCAACTCTGCCGGCGGCGACAGCGTCATGACCTCCTCGTCGCCATCGCCGTCGCCAAACAGACCCGGCCGTGCCACCCATAAGAACTGGTGGCCGCTGTTCAGCAACCCATGCCAGAACTCGAGCAGCACCTCCCGTGACATCACCGTGAAGCTGCCGAAGCTGACGTAGACGACGGACCGGCGAGGCTGCGAGTCAAGCCACGTCACGCACGCCCGGTCCTCTTGCCACATGCTGGCGGAGATGGAGGAAGTTGGGGCGATGCCCAACTCGCCGCCTTGTTGATATGTGGGGGGGCTAGACGATGTATAGGCCCTGAGCAGCGTGTGGAGGGGTCCAAGAGCGTAGGTGGTGGGGAAGCGGGATCGGGTACGCTCGAGCAGTGGGCCCTCCATGAATTCCAAGGTGTTGAATACGAGCCCCCTTGCTCGGCTCGTGTCGGCCGTGACAGTGGCCACGAACTGAAGGATGGTGTCCGTGCTGTCCCTCGCCCGTCGGATGAAGCTCGGGAGATCCCGCCGCCGGAGGACGCTCTCCAACCCCGGCACGCTCTTTACCGGCTCGTCCAGGTCCGCCTCGTCTGCTATTCATCTCATCATGTGAGAAAAGGAACGTACGTACAACACTGTGGGGCTGGTACGTACTAGCTGGCTCGATCGTGCTACGTACGTACCTGGTAATGGTATCTCCCCGCTGTGTATGAGGTTGGGTATGTGCAGATAAGCCCAGAAGCTACAGCAACTGCTGGTGCGGAAAGCGATCGCCGGAATCCCCAGACTCTCCGCGACGCCCACCATGTAAGGCATGATCCCGTCCGCGACCACGCATGTGACCGGCGGCCATCCGTCCGAGCCCGAGCCCGAGCCCGAGCCGGGGGACCTGCAGGCGATCAGCAGCTCCCTGAATAAATCCATGGACCGGCCGGTGCTCAGCGACTCCAACAGTTCGAGGAGGCGAGATGCCGACCGTGGCCGATTGTCCGCGAGCCCGTCGGGGATGGACAGGAAGCGGAACGCGGGGCGTTGGGCGAGGCGAGCGTAGGATCCGGAGAAACGGCAGAGGCGGTTGTGGTTGTAGTCGCTGCTGAGGAAGGTGACGTGGAGGCCGGCGAGGTAGAGGAGCTCGGCGAGCTTGAGCATGCTGGTCACGTGACCTTGGGCCGGGAAGGGGAATATGAGCACGTGAACCGCCGGGGCAGGAGCGGTCCTCTGCGCCTCGCGTGGATGGATCACCGCTTCCATCCGCTCCGCTATCCGCTCGTGTCAGTCGTCGTCCAGCACAGCTAGCTAGCTAGCAAGACGCCTCAATCAATAAAATCCCCGGCCGATTGGTGAGATAATTAAGAGAGGGATGGAGGTGTTCCCGGTCTCTCTCATTGCTCCATTCCAAGGGTATGACTGTCATTTTAACTGTTTATCATGGTGAAATGACCAAAAGCCCTCGATATGGGCCAATGAGAGAGACCGGGAACATCCAACCTCTTTAAGGGGGTTGGAACAAAATCATACTCTGGATCCACCGCTTTACATCCGCTCCGCTCGTGTCAGTCGTCGTCCAGCACAGCACAGCACAGCTAGCCGTCTCAATCAGAGGGATGGATCCACTCGAGTGGCCCTCGTTGTTTTGGATCTATTGGGAAACCTAGATTTGGATTGCCTCCATTTCTGGGTGGCTCTATTACCCTCAATTCAACGGCTCATCAGCCGGATCAACATTTAACTGTGCAGGTCAATTTTCGTTATGTACATATGTGATGGTACCTATTTAAAATTAAAATTTGCAATCTACACCGTTGAATCCCAATCCCGCCGATGGAAACAAAGAAATAGATAGGATCTGAATCCCATGCATTATCTCTCTCACCCTGCCTACATGTGACATCATATGAAAGGACACCGCTGAAACCTTCACACCTCACCGGAGAGACGGTAGAGGCGTGTACACGGTCTGCATGGCTGAGAACCCAACACAACTGGTGTGGCAAAGGACTCCGAAAATCCAAAACCCGACTGAAATGCGACCCAAAACATTGAATACAGGTCGACTCCAAACTCATTGTCATGTATCCCAATTCTATCCGAACCATATCCCTATCCAAACTTATACTCTGCAAATATCATTGTAATAAGAACCGAAAGAGCTTCTTCATATTGTATTGTGATATCTTGATTTTTCTCCTTAGATAATTAAATATATAATGGACAAAAATAGATAAAATTATACCATATTCATATCCGAAATCCGAACCAAAACTCAAAACCAGATTGGGTATGGATCAGGTATACCCCCTCTTCTAACCGAATGGGTCGGGTATGGACCCTACCATACCCAAATGGGTATGGGTATGGATAGAGGTAGGGTCTAACCTGAACCCAACCGATTGCCATCCTAAGAACAACTGCTGGGTCGTCTGGTAAAACAATTGTATCGGGGTGACGTGGTACAATACATCCGACGGCCATCCGATACATGTACTCACCTTTGAAGTGGAAAGTGTAGTTATCATGCAGTGCATATGATTCACACATCCGGTACTGCATCCACCGGCTCGATGCGATTCACCGTTCAATGATGAGATCATCGAACGGTTGTGAGAGATATGTTGCATGCGGTCTACCCCTACAACAGTTTCACTGAATATTTTTACATGGCGGATAGCATTTTTTTATAGGGGTTATTAATTTTAGCCCCTTGAGTTCGGATCTCCTCTAGTTGGTTAGTCGGCTGATGAGTTCGATGTGCATCACAACGGCATGCAGCCGGCAAGCGTCTGATTCACTTTCAAGTCTCCTGCCATCGTGCGGCTGTGATGTGCACAGACCGTCGACGGACCGACTGACTAGAGAAGAACTAAACTCTAGCTCCTTAGGAGAATGATTTTGTTCCAATTTTCTAAAAAAGGTTGGAACATTTATGGCTTTGTCATTGGTCCATTTCAAAGGTCATTTCACATGATTAATAGCATGACATGATATGGCATGCATGTCCTTGAAATGTACCAATGAAAGAGCTTTGAATGTTCAAACCTCTATTAGGAGGTTGGAACAAAACCGTTCTCTTGGACTTTAGACTACCTCAAGCTCTTTCTCTCTTGCGTATGAAATGATTAAAAAATTAAGTGATAATATTTTCGCTACAAATTAAGTGTAACAATCATAGTAAAAGAGTACAATCAGTTAAAACAAAAATCCGTTAGTTTTGGCTAACGCGGGCTCCTTCTGCCACGCACATATAATAACAAAATTTTTTAAATGATCAATTTAGCCCTATGTATAAAATATAATAATCGCAGCAAAAAATTAACAATTGGTAAAATGTAACAATCCATTAGCAAAGAGTAACAATTTGATATGGTAAAATATCTTAATTGTCGATTGATTGTACTCATCTGGTCACAATATAATTTATTTTGTGACCATAAATGCTTATAGCTATGTGAAACCAAGTTGATTCTATGAAGAACATAAAGAGTAATAATTTGGTAAAAATTAGTATTATTTTGTCGGTAGACAGAATAAATTTTTTTTTGATGAACATATACAGAAAAAAAAATAATTAAATGCTTATAGCTTTCGTGTTTGTTATATTCACCGCATGCTTCAAGGCTTCATATGTAATGTCACCTCATGGGTGATTGTTGAAGACCTCAAGATCAATAGCAAGTGTGATGTAGGACCAAGTGACGTTGTTAGAGGGGTTGGCCCCAATAATATAGCTCTCCAATATAAGTATGAGAGTAAGCTTAACAGTATCAGAATTTGAGATGCATTCGATTATTATAGACATAAGCTCATTCTGTGTCACCTTTATCCTCCCAGAAAAATAGACATCCCTCAATCGGTCACCACTAAAATTATCACTTTCAGTAGGTTTTTCCTTGCAGTTGTGTTGTAGACGAAAGGTTGCACAAAATTCTCTCTTTAAAAAAAAATATTATTTTACTTCCTATTTTGAAGTAAAGATTTTCAATATATTTTCGAAGCATATATATAATGTTCAAGTTGTGGGATGAATAACACTGCTATATTTTTTATGTCCAATAGATGGCCAAAACAAGATTCCCTAAGCATCTTCATCCTTTTAGGGAATTTTCAAAAAAATATCCAAAATCTTCATAATGAACAAATTTATTGAACATTTCACAGGCCTCGCCTTTCAATATTCTCCCTTTGATTTACTCTCTGATATTCTCTTATGTTTCATACCCTTCGGACTCTCGGATGAATCTTTCGAATGCTCTTTAGCTTCTGAATTCTCATCTTGAATAATGGATTTTTGGAATCTAACACTTTTTCTTGGTGACACCTGCATATTACAATCGAACAAACTAAGTCAATCGCATATTACTTTTACAATGTGCCGATGCATTTAGGGATATATTGGGTGCATATTTGCTTAAAATATGTCGGCGTATTTCCTATAGTTAAAATACACCAGCGTTGGTGCTCGTACAGGATGTCTTGGGTTCATATTAATTAAAAAACACCAATGTATATGGGGACATATTGGGTTCATATTTAATTAAAATACACCGACGCATTTACCATAATTAATATGCACCAGCACCGGTGCTTGTGGATATATTGGGTTCATATTAATTAAAATGTGTCGATGCTTTTACCACAATTATCATGCTTAAGAGCATTTTGTATCTCAATAGCCATGCTTCATACTATTTTACCATAATTATCATGCTTTATACTATTTTAAATATTAATATTTTATTTGTATAGGGATGTATGTGAATGTTTTGGGTTCATATTATTTAAAAGTTCAATACTAACTTTTAAATACGTCGGCGCATTTTGTATCTCAATTCTAACATTTTTTAGTAGGGGATATTTTCGGTTCATATTTTTTTAAATGCACCGACATATTTAATATAATTTATCATGCTTCAGCGCATATTGTATCTCAATAACTACTTTTGAAGCACTAGAGTATGTATGCGCTGGAATATGTTGAATGCCATGGTGTAATTTTATTATTATGGGGACTAGGGTTTCTAAGGACTACGTACATTGGATGTCTACAGTTTGTAAGTATTACGTACCTAGTTGTCTAGGGTTTCTAAGGGTTACATACCTGATTGTCTAGGGTTTCTTATGATCTACGACCTCTGCCTACAAAATAGGTGAAGAGGATAATAATTGTCGTGGATTTCAAATAACGACAAAGTATATAATAAGAAGGAGTACCTTGATTGTTATGACGTTTTGAACCATGATCTTCTTCGACTTTGCCTTGAAGAAACCCTAGACGATCTTCTTTATCTTCGGTGTCTGGAACCACAAGCTCCAGCGAGTAGAAGTTATAGAGAATGTGGGAGAAGAACCGTTTTCTATTTTTTTTTTATACTTTATCAGTTTATCCACTACCGGTTACATCGTAAGGGTAAATTAGTCACAAAATAGCAACATATGTTCGGATGTGACATTTCACACATGTGGACTGCTAGAAAAGTAATGCAAAAAAGCATTACTTTTCCTCTCAATTCGCTCTCTTCGGAGACTGTTGGAGATGCTCTAATTGAGAGGAAAAGAAAGATATCTGAATCCCACCCACCTAACATTTAATGTGACATGAAATGACACCATTGGCTTGCCAGGGAATTTTCACTCCTTACTGTAGACACGGTGTCCATGGAAGAGCAGTTTTGGGGGTGTTTGTCGTCTGTGGAACAGGGGAAAATTTTCAACACATCCTACGTATGCTACAACCGCAGGGCCCACTGCGATTCAAATGACATGGGGTAGCAGGCCCAAGCACATGGGGGTAGTGGCTCCCAGCACTTAAAGCCTGCTGACATGCTCTCGGTAACTCTTGTAGCATACGCAGGATGTGCCGAAAATTTTCCCGTGGAACAGTTGTTCCCCTTAATCATCTTCCATAAGAGGTTATTACCGCCAATTACTATTTCTAATGCAATTTGATGGTTCAGCGTTCCGGTTGGCATAGAAACAACAGAAGTGATATTTTTTAGTTCGCAAGTCCTTCATTCCACCGGAACAATTACTAGCCATTATTTTCAAATCATGAAATTCGGAATGAAAATAGATTGTTCCGAAATGATGCCAGACAATCCCTTTGCTACCCGATTGATTTGCCGGAATTGCTTATGGCACGATGGTATTGTTTGTATTATCCTCATTATCTATTTAACATGACACGATGCATGGCATTTGTGATGACAATACAATATTGAACAAGCTGACTAGACAAAAACAACAAACTGACTAGACAAAAACGCCAGGCTAAATCAAACCGTTCGATGATGATCTTTCCTCCCATGCGGCAATGCCCCCTTAACTGCACTCGTAGATCTCTCCCCATCCTCATTTAACTGAGTCCCTAATTAAATGCCCAAAGAAGAAACAACAGCGAACACGAACGAATTTCGTGTAATCTCGGTGTAGACACACGAATTTTGTCTAACCCGAACCCGACTTGCGTGCACCTACGCGGATGCAAACCCGACGCGCGCTCCGACTCAGACCCGACTCGCACGCCCCAGTACGGACTCGGACCCGGTTTGCGCCCATCAAGGGGGGGCCGGCCCCTAGTAGGGATCCGAACCCCATGGGGGGCCGGCCCCTACTAGGATCCGAACCCCCATGGGGCCGGCCGGCCTTGCAAGGAAAAAGAAAGGAAAGGAAAGAAAAGAAAAGGAAATGAAAGAAAGGAAAGAAAAGAAAGGAAAGAAAAGAAAAGGAAAGAGAAGAAAGAAAAGGAAAGAACTACCGCCATGCGCGGGGGGAGGTTGCGTATGACGTCTGCTTACACGCGGATCTGCGTCGATCCCTCGATCCAACGGACAAGAAGAAGAGCCGGGTCGCCATCAATTTCATGTGCAAAATCCAGCCATAATTACCCCGACAAAAAAGGAAAGCAAATAAAGATTTATTCCCCTCATCAATGGATGAATAAATCCCAGGTAATTATGAGGGAGATATTAAAGGGATTTAAAATTAAAACTTCCCTTATCTCTCCCCCCCTCCTTTTGCGTATAAATAGAGGGGGAGGGGGAAGGCTCAAGGGGTCGAAGATTGAAGACAAAGCGGGGAAGCTCTGCAGAAAAGGAGACGCTTCTTCATCAACCCAAGGCTTCACGAGGCACGGGCAAGCCTGTCCCTTCGGGATCAGTTTAGTCCATTGAAAGCCCTCATCAATGTGAAGACCCTTGCACAAGAAGATCAAGACTTCGACTCCGTGCACGAAGAAGAAAGCTCGGAGAAGAAGACCCTTCGACTCCGAAGATGCCAGAAGCAAAGGCCTGAGAAGAAGCTCGGAGCGGCACTACCCCGTCAGCTCCAACGAACCCTCCACTCCGATCAAGCTCCAAAGCCCGGAGAAGAGGAACGAAGCGTCATCACCCCATCGCCTTTGACGAACGTCTGCTCCATCCACGAAGAAGAAAGCCTGGAGAAGACTACCTGAAGCGTCGCTACACCCGTTGTCTTCGAAGCAAAGCCGGTGCTACAACCGTCGCACGGAGATCGGTGCTACCCCCACTATCTCCAAAAGTATTCTTCAACTCCGATCATGCCAAAGAAGCCCGGAGAAGAAGAGAAGTCCAGTCGACACCCGAACCGTCGAAGCATTGAAAAAGTAGCCTACGTCGTTCGAGAAGAAGATCGAGTTGATGCTGAAGCCAAATCATACATATAAAGCTAGAGTAGAAGCCTTGGTAAAGCCCGCGCCGAAGCAACGCAAGTGCCAAAGCCAAGCGACTACGCCGGTCATGAGCAAAAGCACCGCACGTTCTAGCCGATACGTTGCGAAGTCCGGAAGAACGAAAGGATCGCAAGTCTCCCCGTCTACGTCCAAGCTCACACGCCAAAGCAAAGCAAAAGCCAGAGCCACGCCAAAGTCAAGCCAAAGTCGAAAGCCGAAGCCAAAGCCGACGCCAAAAGCATGATCGACGCCGCGAACCGACGATCAAGGACGCCGAGGTCAAACAAGGAGCGAGGAAGACACGAAGACCGAGGAACGAAGCTGAAGACCCCCTAGCCAAGGAAGCGCGAAGCACAAAAGGGACCAAAGAAACAGCGGATATTCCTTAGCCTCTCAAAAGCCCTCACCTTGTAAAGACCCCTGTCCTAGGCAACCTCTTCAGAGCTCTCGCACGAACACCACGTGGAGATGCGGATCAAAGGGACCCTCCAGAAGATCTCTCCCACAACCCCCTGATCAACACTCGCCGCAACCCGGACTCACCACACCAGAGCCACCCGGGTCCCGGCCACCCTTATAATCTTGTTTTGTGCAATAAAGACGACCCGTATCTTTTCCGCGCATACAGATTTATGGCACGCCCGGTGGGACCTCTTCTCCTTTCATCCGTACGACTGAAGAAGCTGCTTGAAGTTTGCAATGGCCGGGACAAGCAGCGATGCGTTTGCTCCAAGCCTTTCACCGATCACCGAGTCTCCTCTACTCTGACACGGTGATCCAGTAAACCCGGAGGGTAATGCTCCCCCGATGGTACGCGTCTACACTCGGCGTACTCGAACTCTTGCGGATGTCTTCATGCCAGAAACTACTGCCGAAGATGCTCGCCAAAGCACCGACGAGGCCTTGGTGCATGAAGGAACAAGCCTCAATCCTGGAGTCCATATCCAGAAGTTTGGGGAGGACCAGCCCCAACCCCGAACCTGTTCGGATTCTCCAGCGGACGTTATACCTCCTCTGCAGGGGGCGAACACCAGTCATTAACCAGAAGCAAGTCGGCGTAACTACGTCTCCGATGACGACGGCGAGGATGCTAGCATGCAACATCGAGACGTCCTCCGTCACCATCCTCTGTCCGCTCTTCAGCTCCAAGTCATGCAGATGAACGAGCACATGGCGCAGATTACTCAGCTGATGGAGGAGAAGAATCGTCACATCAATACTTTGCTTCAAAAGCTAAGCGCAAGGGATGCTGCGACAAACGATCAACCCCTTGCTTCTCTAGTACCCGCTCCAGCGCCGTCTTCAATTCCAGCTCCTGCAGAGGTTGTTCCGACGATTCAAGCAGTTACTCCAGCACTCTCATCGGCTCCCATCCCGGTGGAAGTCGTCTCTCCAGCGCCAGCTTCGATGGCCACACAACCTCCGGCAACAGCAACGATGAATGCTCAGTAAGTCCAAGCATTGGTAGCCGACATGATGTGCTCCCACGGCAGTGGCCTTCCTCCGATCACGGCAGCATACTTGAAGCCCTACACCACGAGGATCCAGCAGCTACGCTTCCCAGTCGGATTCCAGCCACTAAAGTTCCAGCACTTCGACGGAAAGGGAAATCCAAGACAGCACGTTGCTCACTTCATCGAAACTTGCAACAATGCCAACACATATGGCGACGAGATGGTGAAACAGTTCGTCCGCACCCTCAAAGGTAATGCTTTTGACTGGTACGTTGATCTTCCTCCATGAACCATCGACAGCTAGGATCAGATGGAGAGGGAGTTCCTCAACCGCTTCTACAACACCAGACGCACCGTCTTTTGGATACCCAACGAACAGACATACCTTAGTTTTTGACTCCATCTTATCTCGCTTGTCCTTCCGCACATGTGCTGGACAACCCCAAATCCTAAAGTGCTGTAGGCTTGGCTTTCGCTTCAACCACAGCTCCCAAGGAGTTAGGGGTACTGACTTTGATAGAACAAAGTTCAAAGTATATGCTGCCGTCTCTAGGGCATATCCCCAAAAACTAGGTGGCAATGTGGCATAACTCATCATAGTTCAAACCATATCTAATAAAGTTCGGTTTCTCCTCTCAGATACACCATTTTGTTTTGGTGTCCCTGGTACAGTCAACTGGGATACGATCCCATGCTCACACAGGTACCCAATAAATTTATCCGATAGGTATTCGCCTTCTCGATCCGATCGAAGAGACTTGATACTTTTACCCGTCTGCTTTTCTGCTTCAGCTCTGAACTCCTTGAACTTATCAAAGGATTCAGACTTCCACCGCATTAGGTATATGTATCCAAACCTCGAGTGATCATCCATAAAGGTGATGAAATATTCGAAGCCTCCTATGGCACGGACACTTATGGACCCACATACATCCGTGTGTACCAACTCTAATACCTCCTTAGATCTGCAACCTTTGGCTCGGAAAGATCTTTTAGTCATCTTGCCTTCCAGGCAAGACTCACACGTCGGTAGGCTTTCTGAAACATCTGGACTTAAAAAGTCCTACCTTAACCAACCTGTGAATCGTGCCTGAGGCTATGTGTCCAAGCCTTAGATGCCAAAGGAGTATTGGATTATCTGAGAGATTTTTTCTTTTAGATAAATTAATCACACAAGCTTCAGTTATGTTATCCTGCTTATGATTGGAGTTAATTATATAGAGACCATTCTGTATCTTTCCCTTACAAACAAAGGAACCATTCAATTTAATTGACACACCAGAAGTATCAAATAAAACTGAAAAACTTTTATTATTCAATAAGGAAACAGAAATTAAATTTCGTCTCAAGGACGGTACATAAAGTATGTCTCTAAGTAATAAACTTATTCCATCAAGGAACTGCAAGACGACATCTCCAACTGCTTCAGCCTCTGCCACGGCCTTAGTTCCTATGTTTAGGATTATCTTCCCATCACCCAGTTTTCTTATCTCCTTGAATCCCTGCAAATTATTGCAAGGATGGTTAGTGGAACCAGAATCCACAATCCATAAAACTAGAGAACAACTGGATGCTACAAGGGATTCCACTATGTGGATTTGAGATATACCTGTCTCAGCCTTCTTGGGAGCCGCACGGCAGTCGCCTTTCCAGTGCCCCTTCTTGCCGCATCGGAAACATTTTCCTTTGGGCTTCGCCGGACCATTCTGCTTAGGAACCTGCAACTGCACCTGGCCCATCTTCACGGGCTTTTTAGACTTTCTTTTTTGAAACTTGCCCTTGGCTTTCAGAGAAGAATTCCGCTCTATGTTCAGGGATTGGGCTCCTACCTTCATCCCGTCCTCTGCCGCCTGGAGTGCCACTAGGACCTCTGCGTTAGACATCTCCAACCGGTTAAGGTTGAAGTTGGTAACGAAGCCCTCAAACGATCCTGACAGAGACGCGAGGAAAATATCGGTCTGAATCTCTGCATCCAAGATGATATCGAAGGAACCAAGCTCGTTCATATAGCCAAACAATTTCAGTATATGATCCCGAACTAAAGTCCCCTCTGCCATCTTCGTGGACACCAATTTTTTGATGGTCAGGTAACGAGTTATCTGACTATGACCCTCAAATATTTCCTTTAGGTAGAGCATCATGTCTGAAGCAAAGGCCATGTCTTCGACTTGCTTCTGAAGGACAGTCTGCAAGGATGCCACTATGTAGCACTTGCACATCGCATCAGTATCTAGACAGTCTTTCCATTCCTTTAACTGGGCCTCAGTTGCACTTGGTCCCGGCATGGCCGGTTGAGGGGTACTTAGGGCAATTGTGTGTTTGCCAACCCTTAGGACAAGCATCAAGTTACGCTTCCAGTCCTCGTAGTTTGGTCCCGTAAGTTTGTTATCATTAAGTATGGAGGCAAGGGGGTCGAGCTTGGTTATGATTTCTGTAAACAATGGTTCAAAGCAAAATTAGGATTTACTACAATCTATTTTATGGAATTTAGAAATGGGTAATGTATACTCCAGCCGCTATGTCTTCACTACCTCAAGTGGAGACATCCAGGAATCTAAATTCCCTGGGCTCGAGCACTGAGACTATCTCAATTGGAGACAGCATCTCGGTGAGAGCATGCAACCGCTTCTGCCAACGGGGCTTTTACGACCCAGTCTTTATCAGAATTACCCATGGTAAACTGAAAGACCTCCCAGTCTCCTTTTGGCAGCTTTATATGACCCGCGTGTGCAGCAACAGCGGCTTCACACAAGCTTTCGGATGCTTCCCACTAATCTAGGTGGTATCGGTAGGGGGGTTCATAGGCTCCCGCGGTGCAGAAAAAAACCGTCACCCACTGCCACCGGCATCCTCCATGTCCCGAAGGAAACCACTAGGCGAACCAGCATGGAAGGAAACACAGCTCTCACCCGGTGGGAATATCGAACTGCGTACCTCCCACCCAGACCCTTAGCCGGTTGATTGTGGAGCCAGGGGCTCCCCTTTGGAGGGAACCTCTTACGCATCCCTTCTTTATGAGGTTTTATGCATATCTACAAAGGTCACGACCTCCTAGACTTAGACCCTGGTCTACCGTGCTCCCACTAGGATTACAAACCCTCCCGCAAAGCATTAGTATCCTTGGAAAATATCATAGTCCCTACCCTGAATACTCAGCTTTTGCCTTTCTTGCAAGAATCACATTACATAGATTCCAAGGATCCCGATACTTCACTAGTTTGCCCATAATCCTAAGATCTGGAGCCTAGCCTAAGGTCAACGTGGAAAGGACTCCCACTACGATGACGCCTCATTCACAATTTGATGCCTGATGTCATAGTAGACCTCATCTCATTACAGGTTTCGATGCTGGCCAAATAGGGACATCCGACAACCTCCGCCGGACCTCAACCTAATGGTGGCATAACCAAATCATGATGAGTTCATATTAAACATCATCTAGAAACCGGTATCATACAGTGAAATCCTAACCTAACTTGGTCGCTAGGACCATGTGGGGAAAGGGCATCCCACTTGGGTTATCATACTTCTTATGGAGATATTAGTTAATTATCTTTAAACAAATCTAACACTGTGTCTATCTCGGTGCACAGTACTTGGCTACATGAACTACCACGAGGGCGGTTACCGCCTTTCCTTTTAGCTAGCCACTGAATTCGCACGTGTTAGAACCATTTAGAGACACCGATGAATCCATAAGCTTAGTACTAACCCTAAGCTTGATCTAGAGACAAACTCACAAGCAAGATAATAAAATTATCATCGGAGCTCTCTAAACAAAAAGTAAAGAGAATCAATAGCAAAACACATCCAAACTGAATCAAGTCCAGGGTCCGACCCCTGAACCTGAATAGCACAGTCAAGATATCCTGCTCTTCCGTTCTGCACTATCTCTGACGACGATCCCCATCATCGCCAACATGCACGCTTTCGCCGGGTCTTTGCACGCCATGGTACCGCTTGCCCGAACCATGGATGAAGCATCATCTCCTTCCTATGACCGAAAAACTAACACGCTCCGAGCAAGTGCTCGTTCGTGTACAATTTCGCTAGAAAGAAAAGGAAACAGTCCTAGAAAACTGGCCAGGGAACCGAGGATGGTCAACCCCCACCCTCGCCCATCTAGAGCCTTAAAATCCACAGACAATAATAATCAATGCAAAAATTAAATCCGGGGTCCGACCCCCGGATGCATGCAATCACAGATTACTATTCAGCACGGCACCTGCAAAATGACAATACATAGCACAATCCATATGCATGATCTACGCCGAATCCCGACGAAAACATATGTCATCATATATTCACATGATATTTTCACGAATTCATGCATGAAACACACACCAAAGCGTGCTCTGATACCAATTGTTGGAATTGAATCCGCTAATCAGAGTCGTAGCGGAAGCAAAAGAAAGATCCGAAGATCATACGGTTTATGTTTCATTATAATTAATTCTACAAAACAATCTATACGCAAATCTATGATCTTAGCATATGTGCGGACACCCTAGAGGCATACTACGATCTACGGAAGACATGCATGCATCTAGTTAGGTGTTTAGAATCATCATACCTTTTTGGATCTATGATCCAGAGACGACAGAACGATGAAGAACCACACTGGAATCGCAAGGGAAATTGTCGGATAGCACCTTGTCCTTTGCGAATTGAAGAATCCTCGAAATCCCATCTCTGAGTGCAGGGATTACGAGCCGACGGAGGAATCCGTTGCGAAGACAATGGCGAGCCGCGAGATTTTCTCCTCCTCATTCTTCTTTCTTCCTTCTCCTTCCTTCCTCTTCCTTCTCCCTTCTTCTTCCTCTCTTTTCCTTGGCCGAAACCACAAAGGAGGGGGCTAAAGGGGGGTCGGATTTTCTGGAGGAGAGGAGGCTTATTGTCGGCCATCCCCCTCCCTATTTCCTTTATAGGGCCGGTCTCCCAAAGCCTCAAGGGTGCTTGGGTCGGCCCCTAGATGGATAGGGACAAGGGGAGCGGTTTTTTAGGGATATTCAAGTGTCTATCGTGAAGCCTGGACGAAAACGCCCTTCACAAAAAGTGGAAAACTGAAAGAGAGACTGAGTGAGGTGCGCTACTTGGAATCGAGTTCCGTCAGCGCCTATGAGCTCCTGAAATTATTTCGCTCATTCTAAGATCCATATTCAATATGTTCTGGGTCATATTTTAGTATTTACCAAAATATCCCTATGGCTCGTAACACATGTGAATTAGGTTCTTAGGCTCCGGGCTTGCGCTCCATCGTGCTACTTCGCATCCAACGTATCCAACTAGGTCGGGGAACAATTCCTATACGCAACGACAGGGTGGAACCTTCAGGGTTCGGGATCTCTAGCTTCAATCGGATCCCTGATTAACTGTTCCGGTGACACATCGAAAGTTCCGTTAATCAGCCCTAATCCGATTAACCCGCGTAGCCACCCAGAGTGCGACGCGAGTTGAACTCTAGTGATCCTAAACTTATGTTACTCCCTCGTAACCCTGTTCTCTACTATACTCCGATAATCCTTAGTCCCTCCTATTACTGGTGCCATGATACGACTCGAGCGGTGGGGAGCACCGTCAGATCCCGATCGATCATCTGACTAGGGTTTGATGACTTGTTATCTATAACACCACACACCTTCCGGTGCTATGCCTAGCATCCGGAACATCGTCAGTCATACTGACAACCACTAGGCCTGGGTTAACTGTGTGGACAGATTGACTCATCAAAACGCACCCATCCAACACTGGACGTTGGATAACCTGTAGGGATTACATGTCACTCAAGCGCCAGCCGGGTAACCCAACGTACCGTGGTATTGGACTATGGAAGGTCCGCACACGTTGGCACATCAAAGCACCACACAACTGGTTGGCCCAGTGTACATGGTCCCTCAGGGTTAAGGACGGATTATCTATAGTAGTAAGACAGTTTCTGCACCAGTGTCTGAATCACTGAACTGCGCACCATCTTGGTTCCTATTCAACACGATCATCGTGCTTGGTCAGGTGAATGGGAATCCCACGTTCCCATGGTGGAGACTTCACCACATCCTCTACCTGCCAACAGCTAGAAAAAATAGATTATTTTGTGTTTTTAGATTGACTATCTAGAGTGATTTCAATTGTCTTTCGTGCAAGAAATCATTCGTGTTCAATTGATGGCAGGAAATATAAATTTAATAAACTTCAGCTGGGCATTATTGTTCTTTTTTTTCTATTTGGTTCGATAGGATTTCGGGAAGGACCTAATGCAATATGGGACGTACAGGAGAACTTATTGCAAGTCGATTCATTAGTCAAGGACCTATCACTAAGTCCCCCAAAAAAATTTGAAGGAAAATTATTCTGAGACAAGTTAGAAGATATGTAGATGATAACCATGATGAACCAACATGTGAGTGGTACTTCCTCTCTCCGTTGTTGGAGAGGTTACTTGTTCCATTCCCGGTATGGACACTGCAACGAACTTTCCCTCATGGTCGTCGTTGCCTTGTTTGTACGTACGAATCCCTGTCATTGATTTCATATTCCGGGATTATGGAATTTAATAAAAAATAGCAGTTATGCTACCTTCCTCCCATTTCTATCTTCGGACCTCTTTGAGCCCATGCTCTAGCACCCTGTCCTGTGACCGCCTGGCCGGTCCAACAAAAATGATGAGAACTGTGCACATGTTTTTTTCTTTTTGAGAACCCCTCCAGAAGGAGGGAGGGTTAGGCAGCCCCCAACCAGTTATATTAAGTTAGAGAATCATGTTACAATATGATGACAAAAGTTTTGCGCTTCCACACTAAAGGATCAGACACATAGAATGATCCAAAGCTTGAAGATCGAGACCACTGATCTCCAAAGCGATTCAACCTCTGACGTTTTGCCGTTGAAGATCCGATTGTTCCTCTCTAGCCAGATAACTCAAAGAATGGCCATCACTAAAATGTCCCAAGGGTCACGTTGCTCCTCCTTCACCCTCCTCCTCCTCCATGTAGACCAAAGTGCCTTTAGGTTCCTCAGGTGGGATGGGATCTTGCATCTGCTCTCAAAGTGATCCCATACCTGTTGAGCGAGGAGGCAAGAAAGGAGTAGGTGGGATGCACTCTCTTCCTCTGATAGACAAAAGGTGCAATAAGAGTCCATGACATTTGGGTTCCTCCTCTTGAGTAGGTTGGCTTTCGAAGGACTGTAGCTCTCACCTTGAGGCAACAAACGCCTATAGAAAGATCTCACCGAGAAGGTCCCCGAAGATCAACGCCACTTGACACTATCCCGCCCCGTGCGAAAGCTAGCTGCCTGAAGTAGCTGCAATATATCCTTCCAGTCTTGCTCTCTCTGCGACGGCAACAGTACTGTTAGACGCGGACTCCAACGTCAGGTGCTTCTCGAAAACCATGCCTGAGAGCACACCGAGACCCCATGAACCCGGTCTAAGGCATAAAGGTTCAAGAACAAGTGGCTTAGTGGCATATCACCTAACCATGCATCCTTCCAGATACTGATGTTGCGGCCGTCGCCCAAAGATAAAATGTTACCCTGCTTGTAGACTTCACGCATCATTAGAATCCCTCGCTAGAAAGGTAAAACTCTACCTGAAACTCTGCTCCTAGCCTGGATGGGGAAGAATCTCTTAAAATACCTAGCAAGTAGGATATTTCTCCACGAACCACCATCATCTTGTTGAAGCCTTCACCACCATTTGCCTAACATCGAAATGTTGAATCTCCTCAGATCTAGTACTCCAAGGCCTCCAAGCTTCTTCGGGAGGCAAACCTATTCCACCTCAACAGGTTGTTGGACCCCCCTGAATCGTCAATTCCTCTTTAGAGGAAGGATCTATGGATTTTGTTGATACGTTCTATCACACATGTTGAAAAGTAGAAATAGGCCAGGTAGTAAGATTGGATGGATGACAGGACTGCGTTCACCAAGATCATATGCCCACCTATGGAGAGGAACCGCCCTTGCCAACTCTCGAGCCTAATCTTGATCTTCATAATCAATTTCTCCCACTCCTACCTTTTCAAAGCTATGTCACTGACCAGGACCCCCAGGTACTTCATAAGAAGGTCCGCTTCTCTGCAATTCAACAGTCTAGCAAAGGCCCTCCCAAGATCCTCTCTGTCGCCAATGAAGTAAATATTACTCTTAAGGAAGTTTATCTTCAACCCCGAACTGAATTCCAAGCCATATAACAAGATCTTCAAAGATGTCAGCCGGAGAGGACAAGCTTCACAAAAGAGAAGAGAGTCATCGGCGTAGTGCAGGTTGGAAGTGAACCACCCTCTGACCCCTATCACCTTTAGTAGCCTCTCGGAATTCGCCTTCCTGATTAGGGTGTCGAACACATCAACTACCAAGATGAAAAGATAAGGAGACAAAAGACACCCCTGCTTCAGGCCCTTGTACACATTGAACTCCCTGCCTTGCACTCAATTTATCAATCTGGCAAGCTATCTTGGAGGAGGAAAGCACGCCTCTTACCTAGCCTATCCATGCCTCGGAAAATCTCTTCACTTTCAAGAGCTCCAGAAGGAAGTCCCATTGCACTTGATCAAAGGCCCTCTCAAAATCCAATTTTAGCAAAAGACCTTCTCTGCATGTCTCCCTCAACTGCAGGATAATCTCATGGACCACAGCAACACTGTTTAGGATCAACCTCCCTTTGATGAAGGCCAATTGCAAAGAGGACACTAATGTGCTGATATTGGCAGCCATCCTGTCAGCTAACACCTTCGAAATGATCTTATAAAGAAAATTAACCAAACTGATATGTCGAAAGTCCTTAAAGGAATCTGCACCATCTTTCTTACGCAACAAAATGACTCAAGAGTAATTAATGCAATGTAGGTGCACTCTACCTCGAAAGAAGTCTGATAGTAGCCGGTAAAGATCCGGTTTGATGACCACCCAAAACTTTTGGTAGAAGCTTATCGGGTAGCCGTCTAGGCCTGGAGCCCCATCACCTTTGGAGCTGAACGCTGCCTTTCGAAACTCCTCCTCCATGAAGTCCGCATCCATAGCTGAATCTGGACTCAACAGAGGTATGTGGAGAGACTCTCAATCCACTAATGCCTTGGCCTCGCCGTCATCACGAAATGACTCCCTAAAGAAAGAGATAGCACCCTGTAGGATATCTTGAGTCGACGAAAGGGCTTCTCCCTCATGATGTAGCGACGAAATGAAGCTCTTCCTCCTCCTCCCGTTGGCCAGGATAGAAATTGGAGGCCTCATAAGGATTGGATGGGAGCAATGTGTGATGATTCGAGGAATCTGGCCTTCAGTTTAAAAATCATGGGTATTTAGGATCTGGGTTCGACTCATGAGTCTAGCACCAGTATTTTTTTCAACAGTGAAATCATCACCCTATCTTTTAACCATTGAAAACAGTATGCCACATGGCGCACATCGGAGACCTAACTCCGTCTCGAGTTGAGTGGATCCCCTAGGATCCATATTTCTGCCCAAGCCAAGATTTGGCTTATGTCCCCGTAAGTGCCAGCTAGGTGAGTTGGTAAAGTCTTGGGGGTTGATACCTGAGACCTGGGATCGATTCCCGCTCGCATCGAATTAATAACTAGTGAGTCATGTTCATAATTAAAAGATATGGACCGAAACAATCCCATCAACACCAAAAAACTTCGCTCTTAGGGCACCATCACTTGCGTCAGCCCGCAACAATTTTCGCTTTGGCATAAAGAAGTTTGACAACACCTAGAGTGCACCAAAAGGCCAACCTTATGGAGAGGAGAGCACAGCGGGTTTATAAAAATAATGATCTCCGCTCCAATTAGCAATGTGGGACTAACCGCTCAGAAAAAAGAAACTTGAAGTTTCACTTGATAGTGTCAGAATTTTGCTGAGAACTAAGCAAAAACAATAGTACAAGGTAGCCTGAGAAATCAATACAAGGTAATTAATGATGAAAAAGTTGAACTGATCATATTTATAAATAGGTCACTCAACACATCAACAGATCTGACTCATAATATGATGCATTAAAGTTCTTTTAAGACTAATCTATCTTTCAGAGTCAATAGTATTGGTAATGCCGATAGGTAGCATTGAGTGAAGTGCTTCACTTTGGCATGAGAAGCCCTTCATCTGTTCCGAGATTCATGCCGGCACATTGAAGTGAAAGAGCCAGGAGATGACAAAGGCAAATACCATGCAAGCTAGCAGGAAGTTGAGAAGGCGGTGCCCTTGCCAAAAGCTACGTGTTTCCGTTGGCGGTGCAGCAGGTTGTTGTGCAGCACCACTGCTTGTTTCATTCCACTGTTCAATGACCTCAGCCTCCCCCACAAGGACCACATTCTTTGCAGTTGACCCACAAATCTCACAGGTTCTGAAATAAAAATTTACGAGAGGAAGATGGATGCTCAAACATATCAATAATTTAAGATGAAAGAATATACATAACTTCTACAAAGGCGCATATCATAAAAATAATATTGCTTAACCTTAAGTTTGAAAAGGACATAAGAGAACAGAGTAATGATCAATTGATAATTTGTATTCCACATCAGTCGAGTCAAATATTATATATTTGTGACATTCTAGGTTGTAGACAATTTTTTATATTCTATTGCTTAATTTTTTTTAAAAAAATTCATCTCTTGTTTTCAATTAGTCCCACATTGGCTGGAAAAAATCACTAGTGCCGTGCGTAGTTAGTAGTTATCATACCATCTCTCACCTGTGACTCTGTGAGGGTTTAGGCTTTTGGGCCCCGACCCCCGTGCGCATACACAACACATTGGTGGGCGCAACAATGTGGGCCTACTGGGCAAAACCAGTGAGTGCGAACTCATTTTTGTACCAAGTATGCCGAACTGGTGCAGCAGTTTGGGCCCAAGCCAAACACGGGCCAGATGGTGTGCACACCAGTTCACAAGCCAAGAGGTGCATGCACATACCGATCCATGGACCAAGGGGTGTGTACGTGACCGCAGACCTATCTAGGTGGATGCTATATAAGGGAGTTAAAAAAACCCTTACACAAACACATCAAGAAACAGAGATCCAAGAGGCTTCTAAACAACCAAGAGACATACAGATCCTTACCATAACAAAAGCCATCAAGCCATTCCCATCTATTTGGGATCTGCTTTATAACTGATGAATTCTTCTTAGCCATTCATCTCTGCTTAGGGTCATATCTGTTGTCAATGAAAGTTTTTCCATGTTACGCATTCAGATCTCTACAGGCCCAATGTATTTCTATCTATTTTCCTAAAAATCAAAATCCGCTTTATGATTTTATTTTTCCTTTCATCTACGCAAGAGAAACAATCAAGTCAATCTTCCTCCAGATTGATTTGTCGCGAAGGAGCAAGTCCATACCAGGGTGTTTTACCTAGAGAATGTTATTTGACAACCGCTAGGATTTGGAAATAAAAACGTTGTATTTTTTTTTTTTTTTTGCAAAGCAAAAGGTTGTATTCCATGAGGGGCAATGGTGCAATATATAATACACAAGAGTGGTGTGAGTCCACTGTATACAAGTATATGTGTAAGAGCCTATATTAGCCTATACAAGACTATATACAAATATCTCTAACAAAAACCCCCCTCAAACTCACGACGGATCAACCACCGAGAGTTTATTAAATAATGAATGCACGCATAGGTACAAGTCTTGGTGAAGAAGTTTGTGAGCTACTCAGTAGATGAGACACAAGGAAAAGATTGAGTATGTGGATAGAAGTGCCGGACAAAGTAGTAATCAACCTCTATGTGCTTCATCTGTTCATGAAAGAGCAGATTGCTATCAATCTGAATAGCCTTCCGGTTGTCGAAGTAAATTGTAGTAGTAAACATAACACCGAGGACGAAGAGAAGACAAAGCCAAATGATCTTTGTAGCAGTTTGGGACATCACATGATACTCAACCTTGGTACTAGAGTGGGAGACAAAAGACTGCTTTTTGCTTTTCCAGAGTTAGATGTAGGTATAGTTTAGTCACACATGGTAAGTGGTATTGTAATTGTGCATTCTCACCCTATATAAGGAGTGGTAGTGTTATGTAATATGATAATCAATACAAATCGAGAGTATTCTCTTCAAACCCCAGTCCCTCTCTCCCCCTCTCATCACTTTCTCATAACATGGTATCAGACTAGGTTTGCTCGACCTAGGGATTCAGAGTTTTCTTCTCCAACCTCAGCCTCCTTGGTCGCCACTAATGACTTCGAGGAGGCCAGGAATAGTAAAAAAAAAAATCCTTCTCCACTAGCCACTCTCCCGACTTGAGGTTGTCTCTTCTGGCCTCCTGACATGAGTCAATGACTCGAGGTCGTCCTATCCGGAGTCTCTCCCATTCTTTGTGATCGCTAGTGAGGACCCGATCCAGCACGCAGTACCCTTTTGTGGGATCTCAGCAAAGACGCATCCTTTACCTCGTGAGAGCCAATTCACGGCATGGTGCCCAGATCCATGCCCTCTTTCCTTTGTCCTTGGCACACAACAGTAGCAAAGAGGAGGAGGGCCTTCAGTCTCCTCTGATCTCTTGTGTGGCATAGCCGGGGGGGGGGGGTTAGCCTTTTTTAGACTCAGTCAATTTTGTACGAAATTGATCAGAATGAACAGTTTTGTACGCAATTTATCAATTTGAAAGTATTGATAATTTCAAACGGAATCGATCAAAATTGTCAATTTCGATAAATATCCGGGGTTAATGGATGGAACAAATCGATCAGCATCGTGCCCTTGGCCTCGCGCCAAATCTGATCTCACACCTACAATGGGTTTCCTCTCAAGGGAGCATTCAGTAAACATGCAGAAATTACTTCAACATTCTCATCATCATCATGGTTACATCGGTGGCCTTTTTAATGACTTACAAAAGATCAAAGAATATAACTTTTAATAAATTCAAATAGATTTGATCCTAATCAAATATTATCTAATCAAAGATAACCATAAATAATTCAAACCCAATAAAAGAGATCTTTCCTAACTTAAAGAGATTGGATCTAACCGAATCTCATATAAAACTGAATTTTAAAATTATCATAAATAATTATTCCCAAAATGATTATTTTATTCCCAATCGTGCCTTGAGATGCATGCCAGATTGATCTGGCTTTATAAGTCGTGCCTTGAGATGCATGTCGGATTGATCTGGCTTTGAGATGCTTGGTCCCCATCAGAACCTCAAATGTTTTATGTATTTTAAGGGCGCAGATTCAAGTACCAGAATCATATTTGCAAAGTTTATGATTAGCAATACAAAAATTAAAGGAATTAGGAAACATGAAAATAAAAGGAATGATCTAGGATAAAAAGGCTATCCCTCGTAAAATTAACCTTCTTTTTACCATATGATTTTTTTGTAAGAATATGGAATTTAATTTAAAATTGTGACTATGCTTAACCATAACTATCAAGCCTTATTCCAGTCATTTGGAGTTGGTTTTAGAATCCTAATTCACCAATAACTTATGATAAAAACTTAAAAGGTTACCTATGTAGTCACTGCAAATATTTCAATATATTTCCTCACAATTTCAAACAATGTTATTTCAGGTGTTCCCTAACTTTTATTGATCCCTCGACAATAATTGCAGACCCTATTTTTTAGAGCTACATTGGTCTACATAATGCAACTCCTGTATTACCTTTAATATACTCATTCATCATCCTATCCTTCCTAGTTTTTCCGCATCAACCTCACCATCCTTATCTCTGCAAATATTGTGTGCTTTATAGTGTTCTGATGGAACTCATGATGCTGAATTTGAGCCCATAGCATCGTTGAGGAAGTTGTATGCATCCAACATTTTGGCATCCAGACAACTTAATCCAAAACTAATAAATTACATGTGTTTTCTTTTTCTTTTTCGCTTTCGATATTTGTTGCGAATATAGTCCCACATCAGTAAAGGGGTGGGAGTTCCACATCTTTATATATTGTTGCCCCCTCCCTCTCATCACCAGTTTTGAGGGGGCACGAGAATTGTAACATGGTATTAGAGCTAGGCCCCACCCCGTCTTCTCTCCATGTGGTCCCGTCGTACCCTTTTTCTCTCTCTGATCGAGATCTTCTTCCTTCCTCCGATCAAAAGGCGCTCTACGTGCGGGCGGGTGTTGAGAATATAATCCCACATAAAGGAGTGGGAGTTCCACATCTTTATATATTGTTGCCCCCTCCCTCTCATCACCGGTTTTGAGCGACACGGGAATTGTAACAATATTCATACATCAGCCAGTTTAAGATCTAAAATACACAGGGACCACAACAACTTATATAGATATGTATACTTATGAGAACAAGTAAGGGTGAAGTCGCTTGAATAAAGTTGGACATTAACTGTCTTAGTTTGTACCCAATCAAACCCAAAATCTAGATATGTGTGTCAATTATGGGTCCAAAACCCAGTCTCCAACCAATAAGATGTGGGTCGAACAGAATTGGACCCAACCCAAAATAACCCATTTATACTTGGACAAATTATAGTTCTAGTCACTTTTAGGAGCTCATACTTCGACCCAACCTAGCATTCTACTAATTCACGAAGTGACTGGTTAGGATTAGGTGTCCATGTGATATACCTAGACCAAGACAAACACAATTTAGGATCTATATGCTAAATCATTGACATTGTGCAAAACACACCAAATCATACTCTTTCTTATAAACTACATGGTGCCAAACACATGAGATTGATTTATGCTTACAACATTTGCAAATAAAGACGTATAAGATTATGCCAAGATTTGTAAATGTGGTCAAGCAACCACACTCTAAATAGCAATCCAAATTCAAAAGGCAAGGGGTCACAACAAGATAATGGACCCTAGGTAGTTAGCGAAGCAGAAGAATAATGAGACATTAAGTATGTGAATGAAAAGAAGCAATAAGAAAAATAAATTAAGAAGAGAAGAATTTGCAACAAGGAATCATCTATATGTTCTCACCAATAAACCAGTTTTACTCGAACAAAGTATAAAGAAGGTGTTAAAAAAGATAAAATGGTGTCAATCAAATATTGAAACCTAATTGACCTAATAATTTTACAAAGATCAGAAATATAATAATAACTTAATCCACAAGAACTCCTTTTGATAATTAATCATAATGGCTCAGTGCATCCCTAGCAAATAAAGTATAATTTGTCACTCCTTCCTTGGCCAATCAATTTGCAAGCAAATAACAATCCCTAGCAGTATGCAAGTAGTTGACCACACTTACTAGGCTGATAAACACTATTTCTTGACACAAACCGCAACTGGCCATGTTCATGTTCCTTGTGAGCCACCAACTGATTAACTGTTTGTCTCCGACCATGTCCTAAACAAAACATATCTGCAGCAGACTTTTCAATTTTCGCCCAAACAATTGTTCAATATTGCCACTTAAATATACTACCGTACAATATATAATTCATATGTGCTAAAGCTTAATGTTTTGTTCAACCACAAGATTTATATTGATATTGCTTAGGACCAAGGTTCGAAATCTCCATTTCGATTGAAATTTCGACCCTCTGGATATAAAAATATTTCATAGAAATATTTCGACAGTGTGGAAATATTGTGATTTTATAGTGTTAATGTATATAGATGGGTCGGGTTTACATGTACAGTCGGGTCGGGTTGTATGGTCATACATGTACATATATTGGGCTTGAGTCCCTCAATAGAGAGCATTATATTCCTCTCCAAACCCTAGCCGTCATCTCCTAACATGGTATCAGAGCTCTAGGGTTCTCCCGCGCGGCAACGACGACGACGGTCCTCTCCCTCCGGCAGCACCTCCCCGTCCGGCCTCCCTCCTCCACCGGCCCACCCCATCCGGCCTCCCTCCTCCACCGGCCCCCCCTTCCACCGCCCGACAGCCCCCCTACAGCCGCCCGACAGCCCTCTTCTGCCGCCCGACACCCTGTCCGACAGCCCCCTTCCGCCGTCCGACCTCCCTACTCCACCGGCCCCCCCCTTCCGCCACCCCCCGACCCCCTTCTGCCACCCGACTGCCCCCGGCCCCCCCTTCCGCCGCCCGACAGCCCCCGACCCCCCTTCCTCCACCCGACAGCCCCCGGCCCCCCCCTCCTCCACCCCCCGACCCCCTTCTGCCACCCGACAACCCCCGGCCCCCCTCCTCCAACCCCCGACCCCCCTTCCTTCACCCGATCGGCCATCCCACCCCTTCCTTCCCGGTTCCCCCCCTCTGTTGAGCCTCCTCCATGGCTTCTACTGCCGTCCCGTCCGTCGTTGCGATCTCTCCACCGCTGAAGGCGGTCGCCTTTCAGTTGTCATCGGCCAGCGACTGGCCTGATTGGACCCTCACTGTTGAGGCCGCGCTCTCCAGTTGTGATCTGTGGGGTCACATCACCGGCGATGATCCTCCTCCAGCTGTCCTCTCTGGCTCCTCTGTCACCAGCAGTGCCGCGTCCTCTGCTGCGACTGCTATTGTCCCGACTACTCTCACCGCAGCTACGGCTGCCGCTTTCACGTGGCGACGTCACGATCAGGCCATCCGGGCCTATATCCTGGATTATGTTGCTCGTCGACTCCTTGCTCCCATCGACCGCCTTCCTACAGCGCGCGCGATGTGGGAGTATCTCCGGGACCGGTTTCTCCCGCGCGGCGGCGCACGCCGGCATCAGCTTATCTGTGACTCGCAGTCTGCACGTCAGGGGGAGCGCACGATTCAAGACTTCTTCAGTCAGATGAGTGCATACTGGCATGAGCTGGACTCCCTGATCCCGGAGCCATGTGTTTGCCCCCGCTCTCGGGATTTCCAGCGCTACCTCGATGAGGGCCACCTGCACCAGTTCCTGGCAGCGCTTCGGCCGGACTTTGCTCTCATCGCTGCTCAGCTCCTGCACCGTGAGCCACTCCCTCGGCTAGAGGATGCTCTACTCGCCTTGGTCAACGAGGAGACCCGCCTTCAAACTCAGGGCGCTCGTCCTCCTCCACTTGCTCCTAGCTCCGACACTGTCCTGGCAGCCTGGTTCTCCGATAAGGCCGTCTTCTGTCACTACTGCAAGGAGCCCAGTCACATGAAGCGCGAATGCCCTACACGTCCTCCCCGCAACCTCCGCTGGGGTCCGGATGAGAGAGCCACACGCTGGGCGTCGACTTCCCGCGACGATCGACGCAGCGGTCGAGATGGACGGAGCCGTGGACGTGGTTCGTCCTCCCTCCGCCACTTTGGTGGTACAGTGGCTACTGCAGAGGCTTCAACGCTCCCCACTGCTATTACAGCACCTTCTCAGCCTGAGCCGGACCGTCTTCAGCGCCTCGAGGAGCTCCTTCTTCGCCACCTAGCCTCCACCGGCTCCGCGACTGCTCACGGCTTGTCTGCCACCTCTGGTACTACTGCTCCATGGATCTTCGATTCGGGTGCCTCCTGTCACCTCACCTTTGACTCCATTGACCTCATGGACTGTTCTCCCACTACCACCCACCAGGAGGTTCGCACTGCGGATGGGACTCTCGTCTCTATTCCGCAATGTGGATCCATCACTACCACCTCTGACCCTTTTGGTCGCCTGACCCTACCCCATGTCCATCATGCCCCCCGTCTTAACATTAATCTAATCTCTATCAGTTCTCTTTGCGACTCTGGCCTGACTGTCACCTTCACCCCTTCTGTTTGTGTTGTGCAGGATTCGCGGACGGGTCAGAGGATTGGGCTGGGCCATAGAGTAGGAGGCCTTTACCAGCTGGACCATCTCCATGTGTCTTCCGTTCCTGTTGCGTCTGTCATGTCTGTCACCTCTGATGCCGACCTGTGGCACAGAAGGTTAGGTCATATATCGAGTGATCGACTCAAAAGCGTATTCCGTTCGGGCGCTTTGGGTCGAGCGTCTTTCTCCCCCCTCTCTGTTTGTACGGGTTGTAGACTGGCAAAGCATCTAGCTCTTTCATTCTCTGCTAGTGCTTCCCAGTCTGATGCTTTATTTGATTTAGTCCATTCGGACATTTGGGGTCCTACCTTTATTGATGACTATTCTAGGTGCACCTGGGTTTATCTTATGCGTCATCGATCTGAAGTACCTCACATCTTTAGGAGATTCACCACTATGATACACACTCAGTTTGGTCGGCGCATCAAGACCTTTCGGTCTGATTGTGCCAAGGAGTATCTCTCCTCTGAGATGCGTGAGATTCTTCAGTCTCACGACACTCTTCACCAGCAGTCCTGTCCCCACACCCATGAGCAGAACGGCGTTGCCGAACGCAAGCATTGTCATGTCCTTGAGACTGCACGAGCCTTGTTTCTCTCTGCGTCTGTTCCTCACTCCTACTGGGCTGAAGCTGTCATGACGGCTGTCCACCTCATCAATATCCCTCCGTCGTCTACTCTGTCCGGTGCCACCCCATATGAGCGCCTCCACTCCAGCCCACCTGACTACTCTCTTCTTTGCACGTTTGGCTGCACGTGCTTCGTTCTTCTTCCTCCCCATGAGCGCACCAAACTCTCTGCGAGGTCTGTTAGGTGTGTTCACTTGGGGCTCAGTCGGGAGCACAAGGGGTATCGGTGCTACGATCCCTTGGCTCGCCGGATCCGTGTCTCCCGTCACGTTTCCTTTGTTGAGGATGTCCCGTACTTCTCACCTGAGTCTCGGGATCTTTCCTTGCCTCCTGCGTCACCCTCCTCGCCTTCCCCACATCTCCACATCCCCGTTCTACCTCCGGTTTCTGTTGTCCCATCCACGCCTACTCCTCCATCTTCTCCGCCACCTCCATCACCACCATCACCATCGCCACCACCTCCTCCGTCTTTCTTGACACGTCCACTACCACCTGTTACTCGTGTATATGTTCGTCGGTCTGCAGCTCCTCCTCCAGAGTCGGTTCACACTGGTACTACCTTGCCTGATGTTGTTGCCCCCTCCTCCCCGGTCGTGGATCCTGCTCCTGTTCGGCGTTACCCAGCGCGCGAACATCACCCTCCTGCCAGATATGACTACTCTCCTGACAGGTTTGGCCACTCTGCCTTTCCTTGACTCTCCTGACTCCTCTGGCTACTCTGCCAGTGCCTCCTATTAAACATCTTTTCAGGCTTTTCTTACTGCTATACACACCCATCGGGAGCCCCAATCGTACCGTGAGGCAGCGTTACATCCAGAGTGGCGGCAGGTCATGTCAGTTGAGCTTGAGGCTTTTCAGCGGACCCAGACATAGGATTTGGTGCCTTGTCCCTCCGGTGTGGTGCCTGTTAGCTGCAAATGGATATTCAAGGTCAAGACTCGACCTGACGGATCCATTGAGCGGCACAAGGCTCGCCTAGTTGCCCGTGGCTTCTCCCAAGAGTATGGGATCGATTACGAGGAGACGTTTGCACCCTCTTAGTTGTGGCAGCTGCTCGAGGGTGGCCTCTCCATCAGATGGATGTCACCAATGCGTTCCTCCACGGTGACCTCTCCGAGGAAGTCTACATGGCTCCTCCTCCGGGTGTTTCAGTTCCTCCAGGGCACGTGTGTCGTTTGCGCCAAGCCATTTATAGGCTCAAGCAGGCCCCTCGTGCCTGGTTTGAGCGATTTCGCAGTGCAGTTCTGGCCGCCGGGTTTGTTGAGCGACACTCCGACTATGCCCTGTTCACTCGCTCCTCCAGTCAGGGTACTGCGGTTCTTCTCCTCTATGTGGATGATATGATCATCACTGGGGATGACAGTGCCACCATCGCATCCCTTCAGCGGCACCTCCAGAGTCAGTTTGAGATGAAAGATCTGGGCTCTCTTCGCTACTTTTTGGGCCTTGAGATTGCCCGGTCAGCTCGTGGTCTGTTAGTCTCCCAGCAGAAGTACATCTCTAACATCCTTGCTGATGCTGCTCTGACTGACTCTCACACTGCTCATACACCTATGGAGCTCAATTTGAAGCTTCTAGCTACAGATGGTGAGCCGCTCCAGGATGTCTCCCGCTACCAGAGGCCGGTTGGGATGCTCGTCTATCTCACTATGACCCGGCCAGACATTGCCCATGCTGTTGGCATTGTCAGTCAGTTTGTTCAGGCTCCACGTTCAGTTTACTATGCAGCTGTCCTTCGGATTATCCGCTACCTCCGAGGCACCATCACCCATTCTTTACTGCTTCCCTCCACCTCTCCGTTAGTGCTGCGTGCCTACTCCGATGCAGATTGGGCAGGAGATGCAGCCACTCGCCGCTCTACTACAGGATACTGTGTGTTTCTGGGTGATTCACTTATTTCGTGGCGCAGCAAGAAACAGGAGTATGTTGCTCGCTCCAGCACCGAAGCCGAATACAAGGCTATGGCTTCCACCACCGCAGAGATTGTCTGGCTTCGCCGCCTTCTGCTCGACTTGGGAGTTGTGATATCCGGGCCCACCCCTCTCTTCTGTGACAACCGGAGTGCTATTCAGATTGCTAGCAACTCGGTCTTCCATGAGCGAACAAAACATATTGAAGTTGATTGTCATTATGTTCGCCAGGAGTTTCTCGACCACACCATCTCCCTGCCATTCATTTCCTCATCGGAGCAGACTGCTGATTTCCTGACGAAGACCCCTTACGATTGCTCGCTTCCGGCATTTTATCAGCAAACTCTCGGTTCATGATCCACCGTGAGTTTGAGGGGGAGTGTTAATGTATATAGATGGGTCGGGTTTACATGTACAGTCGGGTCGGGTTGTATGGTCATACATGTACATATATTGGGCTTGAGTCCCTCAATAGAGAGCATTATATTCCTCTCCAAACCCCAGCCGTCATCTCCTAACATATAGAAATGGTGGAAATATTGATTTTTAATGAAGTTTTTCAGTGTAACTCTGGATAGTCATAAACCAAGTATATATTACACACTTTGGACTCAGATAGTATTTGACTATTTGTATCCTGTCTAGGGGTGTAAAGCTTCACATAGCAAGTATTCTATGTATTTGAGTCTGTGAGACTTGTGCAGTCTTGTTTGGTCCTGTTTTGATTTATGTTTTTCGAATGGTTTTCAATATTTTTTATCGAAAAAATATTTTCAAAATAAAGATTAGTTAATTGTTAAAATAATACTTCAAACGATTTTAAAAATAGACTTAAAACAAGAAAGGTATGCAAGTTTGAAATCGTGCAAACATTATGTTGAAATGTGAAATACTGTTTTTTTATTAAGTCTGGAAAAAAGAGTTTTATATAAGAAAGTTTTTATTCATTCAAAATTTCCTTTGACGGACCATGGTTTCTAGATGTACTTGTAGTTCAACATCTTATGGAATTTTTTGAGCTAAAAAGGAGTTGATTTAACCACTTTTCTTACCATGCAAATTTCATAAAAACTCACTATTTTCTCCTACTAAAACTGAAAGTATATTTTTTATTACTTTGGTTTTGATTTTTTAATTTTTTTATTGAAATCAAATGGGGGGGTATTTGCTTATTTACATATAATAACTTAAAATAAACGATATTTACTTAAATATTATTATATGTAAATAAGTTACTGAGAACTAGGCCTCCAGTCCCCTTTTTTAACCAGTCAGTACCTTCGGTGCCAAAATATCAAAATTTGCTGAAATTTTCTAAAATTTTGACAATATTTCTATGAATCAGTATCTTCTGGCGCGATATATCACGATATTTCACGCTAGCGAATATATCGTGCGAAATATCACGATATATTCGTGATTTCTGTACCGTCCGAGATAGCTATGGAAATTCATGTCGAAGTTTTGGAAAACCAAGATATTTCACAAAATTTCGAGAAATATATCGATTTTTAGTACGTTGCCTAGGACGCACTAGTGATAATGGCTATGCCTGCAACCATAGTACCAAAACTTAGCCCGATTCAACTAGACTCGGCCGAAAATCGAGCCGACTCGACTGGAAACTCGAACCGGCTGTGACTCAGGCTAACTCGGCCCGACTCGGGAACTACGAGAGCTATTTACTATTTTGAGTTTTGAAAACACACACACACACACATATAGAGAGAGAGAGAGGACTGTTACGTTGAGTTGTGAGCTGCGAGCCTGCGATAGGAGAAAATGAGCTGCGGGTATTTTGACCCCCCTAGAAGTTTTGGAATTTGATGAAATTTGGTGAGGGTATTGTCTATGGTAAGATGATAATTATCACCAATTTTCATCAAATTCCAAAACTTCTAGGGGGGTCAAATGGTCGAAGCAAAATCTGCAGATTTTAACGGTGACTGTGGACGACAGATTTTGTGATGCAGGACAGCCGTTGATCGTCGGCGCAAGAGATAGGAAGAAAGAAGAAGATAAAAGGGGGGGGCCTCACACCCTTGGCCTCTCGCCAAATCCGATCTCACATCGGCATTGAGCCTCTCGCTCGCTCTCCTCTCACAGGGGAACTCGTGGCAAATGCACACAATTTTTTTTTTCATTCAATCATTCAGTGCCTTACAAGAGGAGATTAGGTATCCTTAAATAACCAAAATAGAGATAAATGCAGTCCCTTATAATTTGGGCTCACAATCTTCCAAATCTCAACTTCCCATCATAATTTAAATTACCAAATCTTATCTAATTAACTTCCTAATATAAAAGATTTGAATCTATTCAAATCTTACCTAAAAATCAGGTTTTAAAATAACCATAACTAATAAATCCGAAATATGCTATTTTCGGATTAAAATAATATTTTCAGAATGAAATATTTATTTTATTCCGAAATTAATATTTTATTCCGAAAATACTAATTTCATGGATTATTAATCCGAAAATGATTATTTATTCCTATTCAAGTTTCGAGATGCGTGCAAGTCTCGAAACGTGTGCTCGTCGAATATGCTCCCGCATCATTTTGCTTCGACCATTTGACCCCACTAGAAGTTTTGGAATTTGATGAAAAGGATGATCATCTTATCCTAGACAACACCCTCACCAAATTTCATCAAATTCCAAAACTCCTAGAGGCTAGAGGGGGTCAAAATACCCGCAGCTCACTTTCTAAATCGGCAGCTCACAGCTCACTGTAACATTCATATTCATATATATATATTTATATATATATATATATATATATATATATAGGGAAAGGGTAGCCTACTCCATGGAGTAGGCTACTTACCTACTCCATGGCTTAAATAGACGCCACATGACACTTTTTAATCAAGTATTTTGTTGATGTATGGTCAATCCAAAATGGATAGATTAGGATTATGAAAAAAAATCCGAAGAAAAAAATCTAAATCAACCCGATCAAGTTGTAACAAATTTAACGATAAACTGTGCATCGTAAAAACTATTTTTTTTTTGCATGCTAAAAATGCCACTTGGTATGTGTTTTTCTAAAATTTTTTTTCTTGACAATTGTTGGGAGGGATGAACCTAAGTTGACAAAAACTTAACTCCGGTTAAAAAGTGCCACATGGCATCCATTTAACCCATGGAGTAGATAAGTTACCTACTCCATGGAGTAGGCTACCTTGCCCCATATATATATATAGGGATATGCTATAATGCGGTAAGTGCGGCATCACATCGCAGCCGTCTGCTGCACCCGCTGTGTGCATCGCATGCACGTAGCGGTGCATCAGACGGTTGTAGTGCAGTGCCGCACGTACCGCATACCGCATTATAGCATGCCCCTATATATATATATATATATATATATATATATATATATATATATATGGGGTGGGATCCGTTGACAACCCAAAATGGGAGGTAAATTTACCTCCCATTTACAACTCGCCATAATCGTTGGTTAGAGGTTTCCGAATTTGCTGATTTTTTGTTAGGATGATCAACATGGCAAGTTGATCATCCTCACAAAAAATCAGCAAATTCTGAAACTTATACGGGCTACAAATGTGTTATTCAAATTAACGGTTCAAATAGACGGTTCAGAAACATTTGGTTCAATCGGCGCCCTTAGAAGTTTCAGATTTTGTTGATTTTTTGTGAGGATGATCATTATGGCAAGTTGATCATCCTCACAAAAAATTAACAAAATCTGAAACTTCTAAGGGCGCCGATTGAATCAAACGTTTCTGAACCGCTTATTTGAACCGTTAATTTAAATAACACATTTGACGCCCTTATAAGTTTCCGAATTTGCTGATTTTTTGTGAGGATGATCAACTTGCCATGTTGATCATCCTCACAAAAAATCAGCAAATTCGGAAACCTCTATCCACCGATTGAATCAAGTTAAAAAAGGGAGGTAAATTTACCTCCCATTTTGGGTTGTCAACGGATCCCAGCCCTATATATATATATATATATATATATATATATATATATATATATATATATATATATATATATATATAGGGGCATGCTATAATGCGGCATGCTGTATGTGCGGCACTGCACCGCAGCCGTTTGATGCACGCGTTGCGTGCATGCGATGCACGCAACAGTGCATCAAACGAGTACTATGTGGTGCCGCACTTACCGCATGCCGCATTATAGCATGCCCCTATATATATATATATATATATATATATATATATATATATATATATATCCTATATATATATATATATATATATATATATATATATATATATATATAATTACCGAGTCACCCGAGTCGAGTCTTTGAGTTACTCAACTCGGTGGACTTTCGAGTCGAGTCCGAGTTTCGGGTTTTTGAACAGTGCCTGCAATAATTTCTACCTGACCTTCTCACAAATGCTCATTCCTCTAATTGAAATAACCATGAAACATGATTGAGCATTTCCTTCCATATGTTGAGATGGGCTATTTCCTTTCTGATACTTTAATTTAAAATTTAAAGGTTTTTTTGCAAATCGATCTCTACAAATTAGTCTAATTGCTTATTAACCCTGGAAACATTATATTTTCACATTGACCATCCAAAACATATAAAGTTGTGTATAAATTAGTCAACATAAATGACAACCACAGTGAGCTTCTAACCTAAGGTCCAAATTACCATTTTATCCATGGTAAAAGGGTGACTTACCACTTGGATAAACCAACTCCAATTCTTTCAAGTGTGAGTAACCTAACCCTAACTCCACTCCGTCTCCCCTCCATGCTCACCCATCCTTCGCAGCTTGTCATGCATCCCTTCATGCTCGTCGGACAGGTATGGCATACCTCCACGTTTAGACCATACAGTCAATAAGGGAGTACTCTGAGTATATCCATCCTTTTGAGAAGGTAGCTAATCAGAGGGTTGAACACAGTGTTCTAAAAAGCAGCCTAGGCGGCGGCGCTTAGGTGCTAGAAAGCCCCCCACCGCCCAGCTTAGTCCTAGGTGCTGAGAAAAGCGGCCCAGGCCTCTAGGCAGGGCTAGACGCCAAGCGAGGCTAGGCGTCCATCTAGGCGGGCCTAGGCACTAAAACGTGTATAGATGGTATTTACCTCCCATTTACAACTCGCCATAATCGTTGGTTAGAGGTTTCCGAATTTGCTGATTTTTTGTTAGGATGATCAACATGGCAAGTTGATCATCCTCACAAAAAATCAGCAAATTCTGAAACTTATACGGGCTTCAAATGTGTTATTCAAATTAACGGTTCAAATAGACGGTTCAGAAACATTTGGTTCAATCGGCGCTCTTAGAAGTTTCAGATTTTGTTGATTTTTTGTGAGGATGATCATTATGGCAAGTTGATCATCCTCACAAAAAATTAACAAAATCTGAAACTTCTAAGGGCGCCGATTGAATCAAACGTTTCTGAACCGCCTATTTGAACCGTTAATTTAAATAACACATTTGACGCCCTTATAAGTTTCCGAATTTGCTGATTTTTTGTCAGGATGATCAACTTGCCATGTTGATCATCCTCACAAAAAATCAGCAAATTCGGAAACCTCTATCCACCGATTGAATCAAGTTAAAAAAGGGAGGTAAATTTACCTCCCATTTTGGGTTGTCAACGGATCCCAGCCTTATATATATATATATATATATATATATATATATATATATATATATATAGGGGCATGCTATAAAGCGGCATGCTGTATGTGCGGCACTGCACCGCAGCCGTTTGATGCACGCGTTGCGTGCATGCGATGCACGCAACAGTGCATCAAACGAGTACTATGTGGTGCCGCACTTACCGCATGCCGCATTATAGCATGCCCCTATATATATATATATATATATATATATATATATATATATATATATATATATATATATATATAATTACCGAGTCACCCGAGTTGAGTCTTTGAGTTACTCAACTCGGTGGACTTTCGAGTCGAGTCCGAGTTTCGGGTTTTTGAACAGTGCCTGCAATAATTTCTACCTGACCTTCTCACAAATGCTCATTCCTCTAATTGAAATAACCATGAAACATGATTGAGCATTTCCTTCCATATGTTGAGATGGGCTATTTCCTTTCTGATACTTTAATTTAAAATTTAAAGGTTTTTTTGCAAATCGATCTCTACAAATTAGTCTAATTGCTTATTAACCCTGGAAACATTATATTTTCACATTGACCATCCAAAACATATAAAGTTGTGTATAAATTAGTCAACATAAATGACAACCACAGTGAGCTTCTAACCTAAGGTCCAAATTACCATTTTATCCATGGTAAAAGGGTGACTTACCACTTGGATAAACCAACTCCAATTCTTTCAAGTGTGAGTAACCTAACCCTAACTCCACTCCGTCTCCCCTCCATGCTCGCCCATCCTTCGCAGCTTGTCATGCATCCCTTCATGCTCGTCGGACAGGTATGGCATACCTCCACGTTTAGACCATACAGTCAATAAGGGAGTACTCTGAGTATATCCATCCTTTTGAGAAGGTAGCTAATCAGAGGGTTGAACACAGTGTTCTAAAAAGCAGCCTAGGCGGCGGCGCTTAGGTGCTAGAAAGCCCCCCACCGCCCAGCTTAGTCCTAGGTGCTGAGAAAAGCGGCCCAGGCCTCTAGGCAGGGCTAGACGCCAAGCGAGGCTAGGCGTCCATCTAGGCGGGCCTAGGCACTAAAACGTGTATAGATGGTATTTACCTCCCATTTACAACTCGCCATAATCGTTGGTTAGAGGTTTCCGAATTTGCTGATTTTTTGTTAGGATGATCAACATGGCAAGTTGATCATCCTCACAAAAAATCAGCAAATTCTGAAACTTATACGGGCTTCAAATGTGTTATTCAAATTAACGGTTCAAATAGACGGTTCAGAAACATTTGGTTCAATCGGCGCCCTTAGAAGTTTCAGATTTTGTTGATTTTTTGTGAGGATGATCATTATGGCAAGTTGATCATCCTCACAAAAAATTAACAAAATCTGAAACTTCTAAGGGCGCCGATTGAATCAAACGTTTCTGAACAGCCTATTTGAACCGTTAATTTAAATAACACATTTGACGCCCTTATAAGTTTCCGAATTTGCTGATTTTTTGTGAGGATGATCAACTTGCCATGTTGATCATCCTCACAAAAAATCAGCAAATACGGAAACCTCTATCCACCGATTGAATCAAGTTAAAAAAGGGAGGTAAATTTACCTCCCATTTTGGGTTGTCAACGGATCCCAGCCCTATATATATATATATATATATATATATATATATATATATATATATATATATATATATATATATATATATATATATATATATAGGGGCATGCTATAATGCGGCATGCTGTATGTGCGGCACTGCACCGCAGCCATTTGATGCACGCGTTGCGTGCATGCGATGCACGCAACAGTGCATCAAACGAGTACTATGTGGTGCCGCACTTACCGCATGCCGCATTATAGCATGCCCCTATATATATATATATATATATATATATATATATATATATATATATATATATATATATAATTACCGAGTCACCCGAGTCGAGTCTTTGAGTTACTCAACTCGGTGGACTTTCGAGTCGAGTCCGAGTTTCGGGTTTTTGAACAGTGCCTGCAATAATTTCTACCTGACCTTCTCACAAATGCTCATTCCTCTAATTGAAATAACCATGAAACATGATTGAGCATTTCCTTCCATATGTTGAGATGGGCTATTTCCTTTCTGATACTTTAATTTAAAATTTAAAGGTTTTTTTGCAAATCAATCTCTACAAATTAGTCTAATTGCTTATTAACCCTGGAAACATTATATTTTCACATTGACCATCCAAAACATATAAAGTTGTGTATAAATTAGTCAACATAAATGACAACCACAGTGAGCTTCTAACCTAAGGTCCAAATTACCATTTTATCCGTGGTAAAAGGGTGACTTACCACTTGGATAAACCAACTCCAATTCTTTCAAGTGTGAGTAACCTAACCCTAACTCCACTCCGTCTCCCCTCCATGCTCGCCCATCCTTCGCAGCTTGTCATGCATCCCTTCATGCTCGTCGGACAGGTATGGCATACCTCCAATTTAGACCATACAGTCAATAAGGGAGTACTCTGAGTATATCCATCCTTTTGAGAAGGTAGCTAATCAGAGGGTTGAACACAGTGTTCTAAAAAGCAGCCTAGGCGGCGGCGCTTAGGTGCTAGAAAGCCCCCCACCGCCCAGCTTAGTCCTAGGTGCTGAGAAAAGCGGCCCAGGCCTCTAGGCAGGGCTAGACGCCAAGCGAGGCTAGGCGTCCATCTAGGCGGGCCTAGGCACTAAAACGTGTATAGATGGTATTTACCTCCCATTTACAACTCGCCATAATCGTTGGTTAGAGGTTTCCGAATTTGCTGATTTTTTGTTAGGATGATCAACATGGCAAGTTGATCATCCTCACAAAAAATCAGCAAATTCTGAAACTTATACGGGCTTCAAATGTGTTATTCAAATTAACGGTTCAAATAGACGGTTCAGAAACATTTGGTTCAATCGGCGCCCTTAGAAGTTTCAGATTTTGTTGATTTTTTGTGAGGATGATCATTATGGCAAGTTGATCATCCTCACAAAAAATTAACAAAATCTGAAACTTCTAAGGGCGCCGATTGAATCAAACGTTTCTGAACCGCCTATTTGAACCGTTAATTTAAATAACACATTTGACGCCCTTATAAGTTTCCGAATTTGCTGATTTTTTGTGAGGATGATCAACTTGCCATGTTGATCATCCTCACAAAAAATCAGCAAATTCGGAAACCTCTATCCACCGATTGAATCAAGTTAAAAAAGGGAGGTAAATTTACCTCCCATTTTGGGTTGTCAACGGATCCCAGCCCTATATATATATATATATATATATATATATATATATATATATATATATATATATATATATATATATAGGGGCATGCTATAATGCGGCATGCTGTATGTGCGGCACTGCACCGCAGCCGTTTGATGCACGCGTTGCGTGCATGCGATGCACGCAACAGTGCATCAAACGAGTACTATGTGGTGCCGCACTTACCGCATGCCGCATTATAGCATGCCCCTATATATATATATATATATATATATATATAATTACCGAGTCACCCGAGTTGAGTCTTTGAGTTACTCAACTCGGTGGACTTTCGAGTCGAGTCCGAGTTTCGGGTTTTTGAACAGTGCCTGCAATAATTTCTACCTGACCTTCTCACAAATGCTCATTCCTCTAATTGAAATAACCATGAAACATGATTGAGCATTTCCTTCCATATGTTGAGATGGGCTATTTCCTTTCTGATACTTTAATTTAAAATTTAAAGGTTTTTTTGCAAATCGATCTCTACAAATTAGTCTAATTGCTTATTAACCCTGGAAACATTATATTTTCACATTGACCATCCAAAACATATAAAGTTGTGTATAAATTAGTCAACATAAATGACAACCACAGTGAGCTTCTAACCTAAGGTCCAAATTACCATTTTATCCATGGTAAAAGGGTGACTTACCACTTGGATAAACCAACTCCAATTCTTTCAAGTGTGAGTAACCTAACCCTAACTCCACTCCGTCTCCCCTCCATGCTCGCCCATCCTTCGCAGCTTGTCATGCATCCCTTCATGCTCGTCGGACAGGTATGGCATACCTCCACGTTTAGACCATACAGTCAATAAGGGAGTACTCTGAGTATATCCATCCTTTTGAGAAGGTAGCTAATCAGACGGTTGAACACAGTGTTCTAAAAAGCAGCCTAGGCGGCGGCGCTTAGGTGCTAGAAAGCCCCCCACCACCCAGCTTAGTCCTAGGTGCTGAGAAAAGCGGCCCAGGCCTCTAGGCAGGGCTAGACGCCCCCCACCACCCAGCTTAGTCCTAGGTGCTGAGAAAAGCGGCCCAGGCCTCTAGGCAGGGCTAGACGCCAAGCGAGGCTAGGCGTCCATCTAGGCGGGCCTAGGCACTAAAACGTGTATAGATGGTATTTACCTCCCATTTACAACTCGCCATAATCGTTGGTTAGAGGTTTCCGAATTTGCTGATTTTTTGTTAGGATGATCAACATGGCAAGTTGATCATCCTCACAAAAAATCAGCAAATTCTAAAACTTATACGGGCTTCAAATGTGTTATTCAAATTAACGGTTCAAATAGACGGTTCAGAAACATTTGGTTCAATCGGCGCCCTTAGAAGTTTCAGATTTTGTTGATTTTTTGTGAGGATGATCATTATGGCAAGTTGATCATCCTCACAAAAAATTAACAAAATCTGAAACTTCTAAGGGCGCCGATTGAATCAAACGTTTCTGAACCGCCTATTTGAACCATTAATTTAAATAACACATTTGACGCCCTTATAAGTTTCCGAATTTGCTGATTTTTTGTGAGGATGATCAACTTGCCATGTTGATCATCCTCACAAAAAATCAGCAAATTCGGAAACCTCTATCCACCGATTGAATCAAGTTAAAAAAGGGAGGTAAATTTACCTCCCATTTTGGGTTGTCAACGGATCCCAGCCCTATATATATATATATATATATATATATATATATATATATATATATATATATATATATATATATATAGGGGCATGCTATAATGCGGCATGCTGTATGTGCGGCACTGCACCGCAGCCGTTTGATGCACGCGTTGCGTGCATGCGATGCACGCAACAGTGCATCAAACGAGTACTATGTGGTGCCGCACTTACCGCATGCCGCATTATAGCATGCCCCTATATATATATATATATATATATATATATATATATATATAGGGAAGTGCTAGAATGCGGCATGCGGTGCGTGCGGCATCGCACCACAGCCGTCTGATGCATTGGTGGGTGCATCGCATGCACGCAGCGCGTGCATCAGACGGCTGCGGTGCGATGCCGCACGCACCGCATGCCGCATTTTAGCATATATATATATATATATATATATATATATATATATATATATATATATATATATATATATATATATATATAATTACCGAGTCACCCGAGTCGAGTCTTTGAGTTACTCAACTCGGTGGACTTTCGAGTCGAGTCCGAGTTTCGGGTTTTTGAACAGTGCCTGCAATAATTTCTACCTGACCTTCTCACAAATGCTCATTCCTCTAATTGAAATAACCATGAAACATGATTGAGCATTTCCTTCCATATGTTGAGATGGGCTATTTCCTTTCTGATACTTTAATTTAAAATTTAAAGGTTTTTTTGCAAATCGATCTCTACAAATTAGTCTAATTGCTTATTAACCCTGGAAACATTATATTTTCACATTGACCATCCAAAACATATAAAGTTGTGTATAAATTAGTCAACATAAATGACAACCACAGTGAGCTTCTAACCTAAGGTCCAAATTACCATTTTATCCATGGTAAAAGGGTGACTTACCACTTGGATAAACCAACTCCAATTCTTTCAAGTGTGAGTAACCTAACCCTAACTCCACTCCGTCTCCCCTCCATGCTCGCCCATCCTTCGCAGCTTGTCATGCATCCCTTCATGCTCGTCGGACAGGTATGGCATACCTCCACGTTTAGACCATACAGTCAATAAGGGAGTACTCTGAGTATATCCATCCTTTTGAGAAGGTAGCTAATCAGAGGGTTGAACACAGTGTTCTAAAAAGCAGCCTAGGCGGCGGCGCTTAGGTGCTAGAAAGCCCCCCACCGCCCAGCTTAGGCCTAGGTGCTGAGAAAAGCGGCCCAGGCCTCTAGGCAGGGCTAGACGCCAAGCGAGGCTAGGCATCCATCTAGGCGGGCCTAGGCACTAAAACGTGTATAGATGGTATTTACCTCCCATTTACAACTCGCCATAATCGTTGGTTAGAGGTTTCCGAATTTGCTGATTTTTTGTTAGGATGATCAACATGGCAAGTTGATCATCCTCACAAAAAATCAGCAAATTCTGAAACTTATACGGGCTTCAAATGTGTTATTCAAATTAACGGTTCAAATAGACGGTTCAGAAACATTTGGTTCAATCGGCGCCCTTAGAAGTTTCAGATTTTGTTGATTTTTTGTGAGGATGATCATTATGGCAAGTTGATCATCCTCACAAAAAATTAACAAAATCTGAAACTTCTAAGGGCGCCGATTGAATCAAACGTTTCTGAACCGCCTATTTGAACCGTTAATTTAAATAACACATTTGATGCCCTTATAAGTTTCCGAATTTGCTGATTTTTTGTGAGGATGATCAACTTGCCATGTTGATCATCCTCACAAAAAATCAGCAAATTCGGAAACCTCTATCCACCGATTGAATCAAGTTAAAAAAGGGAGGTAAATTTACCTCCCATTTTGGGTTGTCAACGG
The DNA here is from genome assembly GCA_947650365.1 of Chamaelirium japonicum. Taxonomy (NCBI): domain Eukaryota; kingdom Viridiplantae; phylum Streptophyta; class Magnoliopsida; order Liliales; family Melanthiaceae; genus Chamaelirium; species Chamaelirium japonicum. The sequence continues at coordinate 130,574,754 of OX393549.1, forward strand.
ATCCCAGCCCTATATATATATATATATATATATATATATATATATATATATATATATATATATATATATATATATATATATATATATAGGGGCATGCTATAATGCGGCATGCTGTATGTGCGGCACTGCACCGCAGCCGTTTGATGCACGCGTTGCGTGCATGCGATGCACGCAACAGTGCATCAAACGAGTACTATGTGGTGCCGCAATTACCGCATTATAGCATGCCCCTATATATATATATATATATATATATAGGGAAGTGCTAGAATGCGGCATGCGGTGCGTGCGGCATCGCACCACAGCCGTCTGATGCATTGGTGGGTGCATCGCATGCACGCAGCGCGTGCATCAGACGGCTGCGGTGCGATGCCGCACGCACCGCATGCCGCATTTTAGCATATATATATATATATATATATATATATATATATATATATATATATATATATATATATAATTACCGAGTCACCCGAGTCGAGTCTTTGAGTTACTCAACTCGGTGGACTTTCGAGTCGAGTCCGAGTTTCGGGTTTTTGAACAGTGCCTGCAATAATTTCTACCTGACCTTCTCACAAATGCTCATTCCTCTAATTGAAATAACCATGAAACATGATTGAGCATTTCCTTCCATATGTTGAGATGGGCTATTTCCTTTCTGATACTTTAATTTAAAATTTAAAGGTTTTTTTGCAAATCGATCTCTACAAATTAGTCTAATTGCTTATTAACCCTGGAAACATTATATTTTCACATTGACCATCCAAAACATATAAAGTTGTGTATAAATTAGTCAACATAAATGACAACCACAGTGAGCTTCTAACCTAAGGTCCAAATTACCATTTTATCCATGGTAAAAGGGTGACTTACCACTTGGATAAACCAACTCCAATTCTTTCAAGTGTGAGTAACCTAACCCTAACTCCACTCCGTCTCCCCTCCATGCTCGCCCATCCTTCGCAGCTTGTCATGCATCCCTTCATGCTCGTCGGACAGGTATGGCATACCTCCACGTTTAGACCATACAGTCAATAAGGGAGTACTCTGAGTATATCCATCCTTTTGAGAAGGTAGCTAATCAGAGGGTTGAACACAGTGTTCTAAAAAGCAGCCTAGGCGGCGGCGCTTAGGTGCTAGAAAGCCCCCCACCGCCCAGCTTAGTCCTAGGTGCTGAGAAAAGCGGCCTAGGCCTCTAGGCAGGGCTAGACGCCAAGCGAGGCTAGGCGTCCATCTAGGCGGGCCTAGGCACTAAAACGTGTATAGATGGTATTCCATTATTGGTAATCATAAATTTATGGTTTGGAATGTACTAATATTATGGATATTATGATATTATTTGAGATAATATCATGCTTGCTTTTGTTCTTGTTAATCTTGAGTTTATGATTATGTAAATGATACATGCTCTTTAAAATAATAGTTGAGATAATCTTGAATTTATAGTAAGTTAAAAAAAAATTATATACAAAATCAAAATAATAATTAAAAAATGCAAAAACAAAGGCACTGCCTTGGCGGCCTAAGCGCTAGAAGGTCCCTCACCGCCCGACTAGCGCCTAACGCTTTTTAGAACATTGGTTGAATATACACAACTTTATATATATGAAGGGTTGATATGCAAATATAAGGTTTCCAAGGGTTAATACGCAATTAGACTAGTTTGCAAGGGTTGATTTGCAAAAAACCCAAATTTAAAATACGCAGGCATGCCATCTAGAATAGCAGAAGCACAGGCACACACAAATAGGAAGAGATCACATGACAAGCATGGTTTAAAATTTCGGTCGAAATTCTGAAATTTCGTAAAAATATTTCAGTTTTGGTCGTTGGTGAAATAGAAAGGGAATTCGAAACCCGGACCCCTTCTGATTTTGGTTAAGGTTCATTGATTTTGGGAGTATTTCAATCATTTCATCAAAATTTTGACCGAAATAGTAGAGGCACACCGGAACCACGTGATATCCCCTAGCTTTATTGTCTACTTCGTCAATGTTTCATCGTTTCATGATCATTTCGTCTATTTCTTCGAGATTCCGATCGAAACAGTGGAGGGCCACCGAAGCCACATGTCCCCTGTTTTCATTTTCCACTTCGTCAAAATTTCGTCATTTCATGGCCATTTCAATAATTTCGACCAAAACCAGCTCAAATTTTTCATGAAACCTATGGGATGGTTTTGATAGGGTTGGGGCATTTAAATGCAGGTTGATTTCGACCGAGGGTTCTCCAATTCAAACAAAGCCTCCCCATTTCAACTGAAGCATCCTTTTTTCACCCAAATTTTGCCCAAAAACTCCTAATTTCACCGGACTTCGCCAAAATCCACCTAATTTCACTCGAAGTCACTGGATCTCACCGTCGGACTCACCGAATTTTGCCGGATCTACCCCCCAAATTAGCCAGTATCTGATTAATGAGATAAGTATGTACCTGTCGTTCTCATTGAAAAGTGGGTTGCCGGTGGGTGGCGTAGGTGACCAGTTCCAAGTAGAGTTTATTTGTATGGGATGAGCCGTAATATTCTTTGGAATTGGATGAGGCGTAATGCTATATAACGAGTAATGTCATATGCTTGTACCACTTCCCTTATTTTTAGAAGAATACAAATAAAGTTGTTACTTGACAAGAGGCGTGTTGAGTACATATGCGTTATGTTGTTGTGAGAAAACTAATAAATGAAGTGGCGAGATGGAGGAAAAGATAGAGACTACAACTATGGAGGGAAAGACAGAGACAACTATTAAATAATGCGACGAGGTGAAGGCGACGACGTTAAGCAAAATAATGTAAATTTATCATATATAATAATTATCATGTTTTTTTTTCCAGTTTACGGGTATTCCAACTTGGTTATCATGGTTCAAGAAAGTTTACTATTGTTAGGTATGTGTTTTCTAAAAAATAATTCATGTAAATATGTGCAGCACAACTATAAAAGACTTAAAATTAAAATGACTTTAAAAACATCCAAAACCTTCCTGGTAAAACTATTTCGAATTTTTTATTTCATTTTAGTGTAAATTTTGACCATAATTTCGGTTTCGGTCAAGACCGAAACCAAACATGAAACCAAAATTAAAAACCTTGAAGACAAGTTGTAGAGAGCACCCCACCAATGTAACATTCAAAGTAACAAGTTTTAACAAATCCTTCGACAAATGATCGTCTCTAATTCAATAGAACTCTTACAAATAAATATTGTAATAACTATTAGTCAACATAAATGACTTAACCATGATGAGCTTCTAACCTAATGTCCAAATTACCATTTTATCCATGGTCAAATTATGACTTACCACTTGGATCAGCTAACACCAGTACTTTCATGTGCGAGTAACCTAACCCTAACTCCAATCTGGTCTCCCCTCCACACTCGTCCATCATTCAACGCTTATCCTGTAGCCCTTTGTGCTTGCTGGTCTGGCATCCCTCCACGTTTAGACCTTACAGTCAATAAGGGAATATTCCGAGTAAATTCGGCTTTTTGAGATAGTAGCTAATTGGAGGGGTGAATATGCACAACCTTATATGTATGGATAGTTGATATGCAAATCTAAGGTTTCCAGGGTAATAATAGGCAGTTAGACAAGTTTGTATGAGTCGGTTTGCAAAAACCCAAATTTAAAATACACACGCAAGCTATCTAAAACAGCAGAAGCACAGGCACACACACAAACAGGAAGATGTCACATGACAAGTTGCGGAGAGCACCCCACTAATGTAACACTAAAAGTAAGAACTTTTCACAAATCCTTCAACATATGATCGTCTATAATTCAGTAGTACCACAAATAAATATTTCAATAACTAACTATTCTCAGTTGGTCTATTAGAGTTGACAATGACCAAGTGACAAGGTCTAAAAATTAAATTTCTCTGATACTTTTAATCGAGTCAAACTCAAGTAGTCACTAACTCACTTGTTCTATTAAACAATTTTAATAAGCACCAGATTAGTCTAAATTGAAGCAATGAAGTAATAAAAACTAACATTATACATTTAGATTAATCATCTAGTCCTGGGTAGCTATCATCGTGTGTTTATGGATATCATACTTTTCTTTCTTTCATTTTATTAAATCCCTCAAAGGTAGGTGTGGTTGGATATAGACTCCTACGAGTTTATTAAAAAGGAAAAAGGAAAAAGGCAAAAGTATAAAAAAAAAAGTCATGGTAACTTGCCAATCTAAAGGGAATTACAAAATTATGACTCTTAATTTAAATTTCTCAGGAGCAAAGTTAGTCCAGATTCGGAGTAACTCGGATACTCTCTTGAATACTTCTACTTTAGAGCTAGCTAGCGCAGATAGGATGCATTTCATGAAAAATCTATAGGTGGTTCCTTACTTCCTTGTATCGGATTCAATTACTGGTTTGAGTATCTAACCGAATGCTAACCGGTTTGATTTTGGCTGATGCGAATCAAAACACCCCTAAACCAAAATATGCTCCAGTTCGACAGTATTGATTGAAACTGTTGAATCGGCTGAATCAGAACCAAATTAGACTAAATTGGCAGAATTACACCTAACTTTCTGATGTTTTCTGATTTTTATATATTTTTCAATGAAATACCGAATTGACTGAACCAACCAACCTAGCTAAACTGACTTGTTTTTGCCCAATCTGAACTCGAACCCGAACCCAAATTCTCAAACATTACTAATAATAGAGGTGGTTACCAACTTACCATAAGTACTTGTTCTTGCATAACCTACTTGTGCAGGAACTAGCTATGCTACCATCATTAGCTTAATGTGCTAGCATTTTAATGCAAAAAATAGTGCTATTGAGGACAAGAACATGGAAACTACCAGTGAATCCACATGATCACTTTGGTTGCTTTGACCAAGCAACCGAATATGGTCAACTGTTGAGCATCATACCTGGGTTTAATACGATGTTCGATCAAACAAAGGAAAGCACCTTCCAGTAAGGATGTAGATGGCCTACAGGAGTGACATGCCGAAACGCCAGCTGAATAACCCAACACACTGTGGTATTGGGTCGCGAGTGGATCCCCCACACTTTAGTGCACCAAAGCACTACGCAACTAGGTAGTCCAGCAAGCATGATTCATCAGGGTTATGCAGTGTTCTAAAAAGCAGCCTAGGCGGCACCTAGGCGCTAGAAGGCCCCCACCGCCCAGACTAGTCCTAGGCGGTGCAGAAAAGCGGCCCAGGCCTCTAGACGGGGATAGGCAGTTGCCTAGACACTAGAACATGTACAGATGGTATTCTATTATTGGTAATTATAAATTTATGATTTGTAATGTACTAATATTATGGATATTATGATATTATCTAAGATAATATCATATTTGCTTTTGTTATTGTTAATCTTGAGTTTATGGTTATGTAAATGATACATGCTCTTTAAAATAATAGTTGGGATAATCTTAAATTTATAGTAAGTTAAAAAATATAGATTATATATAATATCAAAATAATAATAAAAATAATTAAAAAACACAAAAATGCCTAGGCACCGCCTAGACGGCCTAGGCGCTAGAAGGTCCCCCACCGTCCGACTAGCGCCTAGCGCTTTTTAGAACATTAGGGCTAAGAACCGATTACCCTAAGCAGAAACACGATTTAATGTATTGGTGTCTGCTCACCAATTTGTGCACCGTGTTGGTCATATTTGACCATAGACATTGTGACTGATAATGACCATAGTGGAAATGTCCATGCTTTACCATTCCCAACAGCTTATCCTAATGAGGCGACCAACCTGATCAAAGATGCGAACTATTTAGTCTTACATAGGATCAGTCCCCTGAGTCTCCCACTTACGTGAATTACTATGTTACCATGACTCCTTGTTCTGTAATCATAACACGTAATAAAATATCTACCAAAAATCCAAAATACAATTCTAAATAAACTATCAACCATATAAAGGTAATCCAGAGTTTTACAAGCTATCGACTATATCAAACTCAACAACTATGTCTTTAACCTACTGCACTAAACTGTGAATAAGAATTGGCAAGGTTTAAGAAGGATCTTGCATGCACACATGTCGTGCATGCACACATGTCGTGCATGCACGCGTGCACACACAAACACGGGCGTAACTAGTATGCACTAGAAAAAGTAAGGTGGAATGTATCATCCAATCTTAATTTTTAAGGAATTTCTTGAACAGTTAAGTTACTGGTAATCTTTTCTTTCGCTCTAAAGTAGGAATATGTTTCTCATGTACGCTTCTACAATTTGCTTTACATAGATCATGGCCTTGAAAAATAGGGAGACAAGTTGCATCTCCTACATATGGTGTCAGAAATCATCTCACATACAACACAACAATAACAATCTTACTCTGAAAATTTGAGCAAATAAATTATAGAGAACAAAAATAGTTGTGCATCTCCTACATATTTAGTGGGTGACAAACGGCATCCCATTAATTTCTGCGATTATATATAAGCCTTCGCCTCTTTTATGAACATAATTAGCATTACATGCTAGCAAACAACAATCAAGGAAATTATATAATGTGAATAGAGTAATCAAACCCACATCCTCCTTTTCTCAACCACATCCAAATCTACAAAATGTTGAAAATATCACAACAAAGGATTGCTCAGGGGAAACATTTGACTTACTTGTTCCCTTTGATTTTGAACCATGTCTCCGCGCATTGCTTGTGGGCAGCAGCTAAATCATCCTTGCAAGAACAGCCCAATTCAATCGGGATGCCCGACTCTTGGGCCACGCTCTCTAAACTGAGGTGACAAATCCTGCAATCCCTCTCAACTTTGCTCACAATCAAATTAATCTCCGCAACCCCACTCTCCAGATCAACTTCATGTGAACAGTTTGAGACGAAGGAGTTTCTGCAGCCCTCTGGAACTCCACCTATCTCGTGACTGGATGCACAAGAAAACCGGTACTCTTCATACCCTGGACTGGGACAGGATGAACCATGCGGCGAATGCCAAGTTTGGTCCTCCTCCACATCAGAATTGCAGAGTCTGCCATCATTTTCATCGGTGGCAGGGGCCTGATGATGCCCTCCTTCTATATCTTTACTTGATTTTTCTCCTTTTGTTGCCATTTCCAAAGAACCCAGAATCAGAATGGGAAGCTTAACACTTGTCCTCCGATAAACTAGATGATCCAGAAGGATTTTTTTCTTCTTCTTTCTAATGCATGGACAGGTCGTCAAGATTGGAAATTTGGGATGTTGAATACATGATCTTCAAGAACCACTGGTGCAATTTTCAAAATTGTCACTTAGTTTTCAGAAGAAGGCAAATAGACCTATGTTACCAGAAAGTGGATGAAGTGCTACAATGGTGAAACTTACAACTAATTGGGTAAAATTCAATCCAAGCATCCAGAATCACAAAAGAAGAGAACCCAAGAACATAAATTTTATGTAATGCTGGAAAACCCAACAAAGATGAGGTTTTAGAAGTCTTTACCCGAGTTGTGAAGTAGGAAAGAAGCACAAAACTAGAAATCCCAAAATAAGGCATGAATAAACCCACAAAATGGGATGTCTTGATGTGCTCATCATCTAAAAATCTCACAAAACCCAAAGGCACCCTAACCCAAAATGGGATCTTTTGGGGCCTTCAATCTCTTACGTCTCATGCAGTTCATGAATCTAAAATTCTCGTGAAACCCAGAGACATCCTGACCCAAATGGCTCTTTGGGGGTCTTAAATCTCTTACGTTTCATGCAATTCATGAAAGAAATCCGCACCAAGATGGAATTTTTGAGAGGGTTTAGACTATAGCCATTCAGGAGAAAGAAGTAGGTAGAAAGAGAAAGAAATTAGAAATCTTAACAACAGTGAGTGAGTGAGTGAGAGATCTATCTCTCAAGTCTCAAACGAGCACTACAACATGAAAACAAATGAGAAAACAAAGAAAAGAAGGACACTGCTTTGAGAGATCTAAAGCACGACAGAAGTCAGTCTTTTTCTTTTGGGTACTCTACAGAGAGAGAACCACGATAAAGAAAGGACTGTCCATTGAGAGAGAGAGAGAGAGAGAGACAGAGTGAGAGTTAGAGAGAGAAAGAAAGAGAGAGAGGGACAAACAGTCTGACAGATAGGGAAGGCGTACAAAATACAGGTGCTATATAGATGAGGGTTGCCTTTAACCTCTAGTTGGGAAAGAACTCAAGATAATTTATCAAGGTCTCACGAACGAATTATGTGCATTTTCTTTTTTCGGTAAATTTCATTTTTGTCCAAAATTAGTTAACCTCATGAAGGGTTTCTTTCTTCTTTTTTTTATCAAATCCGTCCATATTGTTTTAATTGTCAGCACTATATCTAGGGGTGGCAATGGGTCGGGTCGGGTCGGGTTGAGACATATGTATAAGGGCAAAACACCCAACCCGAATCCGACCCATTTAATAAACGGGTCAAAAACTTAAACCCAAACCCGACCCGCCTAATAAACGGGTTGACCCGACCCGACCCGACCCGTTTAGCCTGTTTACTAAACGGGTCGGGTCGTGTCGGGTCGGGTTGGCTCGGGTTGGGTCAACAGAACCCATGTAAATCTGTCGGGTTGGGTAAAGACCAGTCGGATTGGGCCGGGTTTGATCGGGTTGGGTCGGGTTGGGTCGGGTCGGGTTGACACGACCCATTTGTTAAACGGGTCAAGTCGGGTCAATCAGGTTATAAGTACAAACCCGAACCCGACCCATTAAATAAACGGGTCAATCGGGTCGACCCGTTTATGACCCGAACCCGTTTAGGCCAAACCCAAACCCGCTAACTTCGGGTCGGGTTCGGGTCGGGTTGGCGGGTCGGGTCAAGAATTGCCACCCCTAACTATATCCACTTCTCCCAACTAATATGTTCTCTATTTTAAAAATTTCCATATAACACAAATACATCATCTCTATTATATAAAACACTTATCCACTTATACTTGTCTATATATTTGGCCCTAAGAAATATCCCTTCTCCTCATAACCTCTCTCTCTCTCTCTCTCTCTCTCTCTCTCTCTCTCTCTCTCTCTCTCTCTCTCTCTCTCTCTCAACATGATATCAGAGTGCCCTCTGATTCGACATTGCACGTCAAGCCTAGCTCCTCCGAGGGGTTCTGGATGGGAAGAATGCCAATTAAGTAGTAGGAACATCATTTCCCATCTTAAAGGTCTATAATTTTTTTATGCGATGTTTCCTATTAAGACTATATTTTGATTTTCAGGATGTGGGTCCGTTTATGCTACAATTATTATCTCAATTTTTCTAATCTTTTACTATTGCTTTTTTTTAATTGTATTTTATCTTATCATTTTCAAGAATGCATTGACAGTTTCTGCATCATCCATTTCCATGAACTTTGTATCTATGATTTGGTCTCTTATAATCGATTTTGTACTTCCATGTTAATTTTAGGCTTGCATGTGAGAAAGATTGCTCTATGTATTTTTAGGATTCCATTAGTCTCTAAATCATGCACTAGAATGTAAGCAATCGTTCTTCTTATTCTTCTTCCTTTCACTATGTCCGTCTATTGAACCCTCTTTAGAGATATATATTTTACTTGGATAGTAGACTTAGTATATTTCTTAAGGATAACTCTATAGCTATATACTGAGTAGTTTAATACATATTTGTTTTTTTTTTGAGAACCCCTCCTCTCAGGAGGGAGGGTTTGGCGGACCCCAACCAGAAGTCATTACGAACTAAGAAAGGATACCGTTACAAAAGCGGCATCGACACCCAAGGTGTACCCCCTTCCAACACGGGTCAACAAAAATGCCCTGCACAACAAGCAAGAAAAAACAACAAGCCGAAAGTCCTAAGGCTCAGAAGCCCTCGATCTTTCCATATCACAGAATAGAGCTAGGAGCGATCCCGAGTCTTTCTCCTTGATGGAGAAGCCAACAGCCGAAGCTAAATCAAGGATGGTTCTGTCCTCCAGCATGTTGATGGGCAGGCCCAAGTCCTCTCCATTAAGATTAGACAGCTGATCCTTAAGATCCTGTATGAGTGGGGTCCTAGGCCGTGGTGGTCGGCAGTGTAAGTTAGATTCAAGGGCTCGAGATTTGGCTCGGAGCGAAGCCCTGGCCTCAATCGTGTCCGATCCTCGGTTAGCAAGTCTAGGACTGCGGCGAGCTAGTCCCCCCTCCACTAAGCCTCCAACTTGTGTAACATCTGTTACACCAGCTTCTGGCATCGTAACAACCTCTTCTTCCCCAGCTGCATCAGCGATATTTAGTGTTTCAGCATCAGGTACTGCATCAGCCTCTACGTGCGTAACAGCTTCCTTAGGCAGTGTAACTGACGCCGGATCATCTGTTAATTCCGCTACCTTCCTAGCCAAATTCTTTCGATGAACTCGTTGAATAGCAGGAATTGAAAGGCTGGGGCTTCCTTCACGAAGGCTCCGTCGAGTAGTATACTTAGTTCCGCCAGCAGAAACCCCACTCCCACTAGCGAGAGCGGGGACAAACGGAACCCCTCCCCCCTCGCTAGCTATACTTTCTGCTTGTGTAACAGTTACCTTTTGCCGCTCAGCATCAGCCTCAACTTGCGTAACTACAGTAGCCTCTACTTGCAAAACATTTGCCTCTTGACATTCAGCAGCAGCCTCTACTCGTGTAACATCAGCTATTACTGCACCATCAGGCTGCGTAACATTCACTGCAGTAACATCAGGCTGGTAACATCAGCTATTACTGCAACATCAGGCTGCGTAACATTCAAACCTGCATCAACATCAGGCTGCGTAACATACAAATCTGCAGTAACATCAGGCTGCGTAACATTCAAATCTGCAGTATTTGCAGCACCAATTGGTGTTACACCATCAGGTACTGCCGCTACAGCTACAGCACTTCTGGCAATTGCTGCATCAGCAACTGCAGTGCCAACATCTCTTTGGATTAGGATCTGTCCAACAATTCCTTCAGCGCCATCCTCTTGCTCCTCCTGACCAACATCCTCTAGAACAGCGAACCGAGATTTAGAAGCCATGGTGCTAGGTCCCACCACAGGAGTTGGAGGCACTTTTTTGTGAACCCCTCCAACTGTTTGCCACCCTTCTTCAAGAATAGATTTACCTTTAGCAGAGGATTCAGTCCTCACACTGTGAGCTCCAGCCGACACCTTCGGTTGCCATGTTTGAGCCGGAGTCTTGGCCATCTTGGGATGTTTAGTACACGTGTTATCACTATGGTCAAAGCTTTTGCAAGCCTTGCATCTTGTGGGAGTCCAATCATACGTCACCGGCTGCCAAGAAAGAAACCTACCAAATTCGTCTCTTGCTTGAACTTTATTTGGCAACGAGTCTTCCACATTGACAACCACACATATCCGAGCAAAAAGTGCCCTCGTACCTCCTGCGGTAGCTTGGTCCATGTATATGGGGGTGCCAAACACACTACCCAATCTACTGAGCATATCCTCAGTCCACAAATCCCCTTCAAGATTAGGGAAGTTTGCCCAAATAGGGATAGACGAGATCAGTTCCCTGTCACTACACATCCCTCTAGCCCATTTCCTCAAGATCAATGGACGACCTTCAAAATGCCAAAACTTCCCTTCAAGAATTCGAGTAAAATCGGAAGCTAACTCGAATTTAAACCAGAAAACTCCATTTTCTCTCGACAGGATCTCCAACTTTCCCTTTGGTTGCCAAGCACGCATAACATAACTTTTGAGATGTAGATAATACGGTCTACGTCCTAAGACGAACCCAACAAGAGTGTGCTCCCATTTCTTACCATTAGCTTCTAACTCAGCCCTCGGCAAAATCGCAACTTTTTGCCCTTCGAACATCCCCGGCTCAACATAGTGCAGTCGCAACTTTTCTGGTGGGAGCAAAGGAGGAACTTGGGATAAAGGAGGAGCCCAAGCATTTGCACGAGATTGGGAAACCTGCCCACCTGCGACCTTGCACCTCTGTGTTCTCGAAGAAATATTTGCACCATCTGAACAAACACCTACAACAGGTGCAGATTTTTTGACTGGGTTGCCTGCATTCTGGCTTGGATCAGACATTTCAGCAAACAGTTCAGTGCCACTTGACTGCAATTGCTGATTTGCAGAAATTGTAGTAGGTAAACCTGGAACTGACATTTCTTCAAACACCATTGGGGCAGTTGGCTGACCTGCTTCTTTCCCCGATTTAGCTCCTGACGCAATATTTGAGCGCGGGCTATGCTGAGAATAAAAAAGGGACGGGAAATCCCTTTCATTATCCAGATCCGGTGGGAGCTCTACCAATCCCACCTTAAATCTGCCATGCTTGCTAGGGCTGAACTCACCAATAGCAGAATCAGCTGCAGCATGAGGAAAATCTGTTGCTACCGCAGCTGCAACAAACCCACCCAACGTGGGGGCTGCGGGAGGAGAAAACTCCTGAAATAGTGCCATATCCACAAGGTCCGGCTGAGCATCTGCAGCATCACAGTGCCCATGGACAGCTGTTCCAAACTTGGGTCCTAACACAGGAGAAGATCTCGATTTAGGGGAAGAAGACACCCCTGCAATCGCAGCAAACTCCTCCTTCGATGTAGGGGAAGGCATCCCCGCAATTACAGCACCAGGAGGGGTAAGAACAGCTCCATCTGCGCGATCAGCCTCACTAGCTCCTCCAATCCGGCCAGCATCCTTAAGCTTCACCAACAACCTCGAACTCTCCATCTCCTGAGCTTGTTTCTCCAAGATAATTTGCCTCCTTCCATCCCGATCTTCCTTCCCTCCAAGCTCCCGGTGAGGATCCGAATCTTGGGGGGGCTTCATCACCCCCAACGGGGAGAAGAGAAGAGGTCCACCTTCTATTCCACCATGTGAGAAGCTCTGCTGGATTTCTTACTAGTATTTCTCTCAGAGACTTATAAACAGGAGCAAGCCGCAGATCAGCAAAGAGCAACAAAAGAATCTCACTCGATGGGCGGTGAGTTCTGCAGCTGCCTCCTCTTTAATACATATTTGTGACTAACCATATGTTTGTAAATATTATAAAATTACCACACATGAAAGAGAGAGAAAATTGCTATGTAGTTGGTGTTTACTTGAAGAATATGTGTTACTTTAATATACATGAGGTCTGTTACACTTTTAACATCAAGAGTATACCACCTTGTTGCCATAATTTGTGTATTTAAAATAGTCTTGGTGAGATTGAGTTGTAAGTTCGAGTCATGTGTATTGGGATGTGTCAGCGATTTACAACCCATGAAGACATCTTCAGTGCTATACAATTTCAGATGGAAGATCAAAACTTTGGCTCACTCATATCCAAAGGTATATCTACTACTTTTTATTTTTGGGTAGTTAGGACTCTGCTCCTGGTGTTGGTGATTTTTGGGCCACGATCGTCCAAATTCCTCACGTTTTTTGTATTTCTCGAAATTGATCGATTTTTTATTTTATTTTTAAAAGGATTACATCGGGTTCTTAAGTTTACATCTTTTTTTCGTTTGAGCCCGTCGCTTTTGGTTTCGTGTTTTCAGTTTCTGGGTATTGTGGATCCGAGTGGCTAAAAGAGTATTCCACACCATGTGCAAGTGCATACTTGGATAAGTGCACCATGTGCATGAAAACCTAGGCACAATCGTTAGTGGTCCGGTACAGCCTAATATTGACTCTTGGTCAAATCGGGTCACATCTCCCAATGACACATGGTGGAAAAAGAGAAGGAGAAAATTTCAGTAATTATAAAATTTTCTCCAAGTGCTAGGTGTGCCTATTGGAACTATATGGTCTAGATGGTACATCGTGTGCCACTGTCCGGACTGTGACTTAGGGACAGTTGGGGCCCTCCTGGCTCGATCCGGATCACCCCGAGCCGACCCTAGTTTTTCTGGTACTGTGGTATCGATCCAGGTTTGGACCGCAGTAGGAGGTTGGTGCTAACACTGTGGTCCAGACCATAACTTATTGCACGGTCCAGACTGCTAGTCTGCTATATAAGGGGCCGATTTGGGGCATATTCTGGCATCTCTCTTATGGGTTTGGAGTGGATTTGTGTACTTTTGAGAGGATAAGCCTTCTCCCGTGTTTAGACCACCCATCTTCACCCTTGCTCCCGTAATTCCCTAGATACCTTGTGTGTGATCATTGTAGGGAGTCCCCTTGTATGTGGTGTGGAGCTTGGGAAAGAAATGGGCTTTTGATGTTTTTATCTCCCCTTCCGTAGAGTGTGGAATCGGAGTTTTGATTGAAAAACTTATGCTTACATCGGGTTTGATTGATTCCCCTTAGGTTCTAGGGTGTTTTCTCCCTGAGGTGCTTGAGCCCACCTTGATTTGAGTAGGATTGTCCTCTCTCACATTGGTTCTTTGCTTCTTCCAATGAAGACTGAAAAAATCCCATGTGGTCGACAACTTCTAGCGCTGGGGTCAAAAATCCTTTACTACGGCTTGAAGGTCCCCTCATTGGAAATTGAGAGAGACAAGTCCATGGATGGTTGGAATCCATAGGCAGGAGGCGAGCCACCAGCAAAATAATCCACAAGAACATGCAACTCACTATGGAAGCCATAGGTCAGCTAATCAGCCAGTGGTTCAACCTCATCTAGAAGTTTGTCCCGGCAATCAAGCTCAACTCCATGTCAGCCTAGGAAGGTGCCCATCACTTGATGTGGCGCGTGCCTATGCGAGCTGAGCAAGAAGCTGGTGACTCTTAGAAGGCTGAGGGCGGGAAGCTACAGGGGTTTGTAGGGAGTTTGTAGATCGCGTGCTTTACCTCGCAGATGACTTCTTGGAATATATTAGCCCAAAGATGCTTTAGACTCGGGTGATCTAACTTTCTTAGGTAGTATGTCGATGCTGTCCCAAATGGTCTGCCTCGAGAGATCAGTTGGAGGAGCTCGTGGTTGGGAATTAACTATCTACCTCAGGGGATCGGCTGAAGGATCCCAAGGCAAAGGATCAACTATTGCATTATTGCCAGCTTCTTCGGCAGCCTTCTCGCATCTCGATCGATCATCAGGGCAACATTCTGCTTCATCAATGTGAGGAATTGATAGTCTTCCGCAAAGTCTTGATAGGTCTCATTGGTGGATCTTCTCAAGTGATGTGCACCTTCCTAGGGTGACATGGAATTGAGCTTGATTGCCGGGACAAACTTCTAGATGAGGTTGAACCACTGGCTGATTAGCTGACCTATGGCTTTCATAGTGAGTTGCATGTTCTTGTGGATTATTTTGCTGGTGGCTCGCCTCCTGCCTATGGATTCCAGTGCGAGTAGTAGGTTGTTGTTGATCATGCTCCTGGTGGCTTGACTCCTGTTTAGACTGGTTCACAGGCTTCTTATTATTTACCATTGCCAAAGTAACTTTTCTCTTGGATAATGAAGTGAGTCGCTTCTCTACTTGTTGATCAGTTGCTTCTACTTAACTAATCAGCTTTCATAAATGAATGGGTGAATATTTCTATTCATTTCCCACAGACGATACCAAATTGTGGGGGAATCTTTCCGTCAATCGACACCCCAACACAATCAAATGATAAGTTGATAAGATTGTAAAGAGAAATGACACGAGGGATTTATTGACGAGGTTTGGCCATAGCCTACGACCCCGAGCGGTAACTCACTACCTTTAAATCCACTATCTCTGGAAAAATGGAGCTAGTCCTTGATATGCCAAAGAGGGCTTGTAAAATAGGTATAAAAGGAAAGAAAATCGGGGATATGAGACAAGCTCCCAAATCCGATCTCCCAGGATCAAGAACTCTACCCTAGTGATTGAGAAATAGTCTCTCTACTGATGTAATGTGGTTTATTTATAGGTGCTGGCATCTCTCAACAACCGGAGTTGATGTGGCAGTCTAAGATCGATCACATGGTGACATGTAATTGGCCCACACGTTGGCCTCTATAAATAGGAAGACAGATCTCCAAATAGGTATTGAGTTGTCCTCGTGGCCTCTCGCAGATTGTGTGCTGAGTTGCATTTTGACGAGATATAAGTCGTTGGAATCACAAGGAAACCTTAGATAATTTTTCAACCAACAAGCAGGTGCAGGCATACAGTCGATAAGAACAATAGAATCTGACGGAAAGTGACAGGTAGCCCCGGAGTCAAGAATCCATAGAGAGGTAGTACCAGAATTAATGGAGGCAGACATGGTGATAAGAGTCGAGGAGCCCAAAATAGTGTTGTTGTTTGAAAAGTCCTATGATAGAGGCTCACAACAATAGCGATTTATCGGTCGAAAGACTATACATGGTGCATGTTACATGATTAAATCTTTCAATGAAACTAATCTATTTGTTCATGCACGTGCGTGCACGTGAATCAAAGACCCTAACGACAATCTAGCGATACGAATATCTAGCATATATGCAATTCGAATCTACGCTAGATCTACATGTTAGAGTATTGCATACCTTTGTGTGGATCTTTTAATCGTGGAGAATTATCTTCTTTGTCAATGAAGATGGAAGATCGTCCACGTAGAAACCGACTGTATGCGAGAGGATGAAGCCTTCTTCGTTCACCCGATCTCACACGATGCACGGCGCATCAAAAAATGATCTCTAAGTGCCTCCTTACGTTGGCCCTTCTCCGTCTACAAAACACCACCCAAGGAAAACGCATCGAAGTCCAAAGCTGCAAGCGAGGAGGAGAGACGAGAGACAGAGAGATGAAGAGTAGGGCTCGGGACAAGCTTGCACTAGGGTCGACCCCCCTCTCCCCTTGCTCCTTATATAAGGCCAGCCCCCCTAAGTTACGTATGCAACTTGCTATGGCCGGCCCCCTTGCTTCTCTCTTTTTGTATCCTTGCTTCTCGGGGTGGGAAACCCCTAGTCAAACCCTAATCCCCATTCCTATAGGCCGGCCCCTATTAAGGAGTACCAAACTCCTATAATCAAAGAGGCGGTCATGCATGCTTTCCAACACATAGGGCTGGCCTCCCTATCTATGATGACTTTTGGTTTCCCAAAATGCCCTTATGGCACTAGTTAGCCGACCCATATATACAAGAACTCACATGACACACATAAGTAGGGTATACTAATGATTTCACTATTCACTAGGGTGCCCTTAGTAAACACATAGGGTATCCCTAGTAAAGTCAACTAGTCAACTCATAACATATCCCGGTGCATCGTACCCATCTAGAGGAGCCCACAATGTGTAAGGGGATGACTACGTGTGTCATTGTACTACTCTAGGGTTGCCCCCTAGCACACACACACACGAAGTTACACATCTACCGTGCACTAGTACAACGCACATACTAAGCGTAGGGTTAGACTCGTTGCTTCCTCTAACTACATCCTATATTTTGAGGATATGGTTCAATGACCGTACATAATATGGATAAGATAGAACCTTCAGGGTCCGGGTTTCATGGCTTCCAACTCGGATCGATTGATACACTACCCATGTGTACCATCGACCCTCTAAACCTGAGTTAACCTGCATAGCCTCTCAAAATACGATGCAAGCTACACTCTAATTTACCCAGATATTCTATGTTATCTCGTATACCCTTGCTCTCTACTTAGTAGTGGTAAACCCGTTATCCCTCTACTTGGTACCATGATGCGACTCGAGCATTGGAGAACATCATCAGACTCGAGTACTCATATAACTCAATCCTTTCAGGTTGACCACACACGTCGTACCTCCGATTACCCTGTGAGTAATCGATTGTTCAACAGTCTAACTAATATCCACTAGGCTTGGTTTTAATACGACGTAAGTCAAACCAAGGAAGGTACCTCCCGGTTAGGGGTGTGGATGGCCTGTAGGAGTGACTGATGTGACGCTAGTCGGGTAACTCAGTACATCCTGGTTTTGGGTTATGTAACTGAACCCTCACATATTGGTGCGCCAAAGCACCATACAACTGGTTAGTCCACTAGTCATGGTTCCTCAGAGTTTAGAACCATTTTACCCTAAGCAAAAATGCGGCTTAGTGCACTGGTGTCTAATTACTGATATATGCACTGTGTTGGTTCTATTTGGCCATAGAGATTGTGTCTGGTAATGACCATGGTGAAGAAACACATACTCTATTATCCTAACAGCCTAACATGATGAGGCAACCAACCTGATCATAACTACAAACTGATTTAGGTTATATGGGACCAATCCACTTAGTCTCCACTCAGTATACTATCATGTTGCAATGACTCTCTTTTCTTATAAGAACACGTAACAATATTATAAATCAATATGCAACTCATATAACAACATTCGTCTTTTATTAATATATCAAAAATAGAGTTTTACAAGCTAAGAACACACCAATTCCAATAATCTTCCACTTGGTCTAGCAAAGCAAAACGGTTTTGACTCCCATCACGTCCACATGTTGCTCGAAAGCCTTGGTAAGTATCAGTTTAGTAAAGGGATCAGAAACATTATCTACATATACAATCTATGTCACGCTACTCGCCTTTGCTTTCGAAACTGCCAAATCAAGTGGAATTTATGCTAGATATACGTCCCTTTCTAATGTTGCCTTGGCTCCTTGGCCTGTGCTACCGCTTTACTATTATTGCAATAAAGCATAATATGTAACTGAGCCTCTGGTACGCACCCCAAGTCTATAAGAAATTTCTTGATCCATACCGCCACTTTCGTTGCCTCACATACTGCAATATACTCAACTTCTATAGTAAAGTCTGCGATGCACTTCTGTTTCATAATCTACCAACTAACTACTACTCCTAACATGAACACAAATTCTGATATCGATTTTTCTAGATTTCAAATCTGATATAAAGTAAGAATATGTATATCCAATCAACGTCAGTTCCTGTGATGTGTAAACTAACTCATAGTTTCTCGTCCAATGAAGATAATTGAGTATACACTTCACAACTGTCCTGTAACATCCGCCCCAAACATACAAGATTTTGTCTGCTTTGCCTGTGCCCAGACGAGGACTTCCCAGGGAGGTCACCCATCCTGGTACTACTCTCGCCTGAGCACGCTTAACTACGGAGTTCTTACGAATTCCGTAGCGGCGCACGGTTTTAAAACGTGTCTTCTATGTTTGGGAGGGAAAATTATATAAATAGCTCAGGATCTCCTTCTCTCCAGGCGATGTGGGGCTAACTCATGGCCTTGTACACATCACCTCACCTCACCTCATCCATCTTGGCATTCCCGCCTCAGGAGTCTTGGCTCTTGGCTTATTGGATCTTGGTCGTCACAATCCACCCCCCTTAGGGCTACACGTCCTCGTGTAGGGTTAGACCCCCCCATCCCGAGGAGAACCGGCTCTGATACCATTTTGTAACATCCGCCCCAAACATACAAGATTTTGTCCGCTTTGCCTGTGCCCAGACGAGGACTTCCCAGGGAGGTCACCCATCCTGGTACTACTCTCGCCCGAGCACGCTTAGCTACGGAGTTCTTACGAATTCCGTAGCGACGCACGGTTTTAAAACGCGTCTTCTATGTTTGGAAGGGAAAATTATATAAATAGCTCAGGATCTCCTTCTCTCCAGGCGATGTGGGGCTAACTCATGGCCTTGTACACCTCACCTCACCTTACCTCACCTCATCCATCTTGGCATTCCCGCCTCAGGAGTCTTGGCTCTTGGCTATTGGCTTATTGGATCTTGGTCGTCATTGAGCTGGACCCAGATTCTACTGGAACTGACCCATCATGCCTACTGCAAAATAGATATCTGATCTTATGCAATGCATAGCATACATTAGGCTACCCACTACCGAAGCATAAGGTACATTCTATATTTTCGGTCTCCCATCAGGTGTCTTAGGGCTTGATCCTTAGACAATTTCAAAACAAGTCTGAATGGCACGAAACCCTTCTTGGAGTCTTGCATGTTAAATTTGGCCATAACCTTATCTATGTGCATAGCCTGTAACAGTGAGAAAATCCTGTTTTGGCAATTTTAAGTTACCTTAATCCCCAAAACATAAATCGCTTCATCTATGTTGACAATCAGACCTTTACTATTAACAATGTTCCCACATCATTCCTAATAAATAGAATAGCATCTACGTAAAGTATCAAATACACCACTATAGTCTTGTCACTCCTCTTGTATATACAAGGTTTATCCTCGTTTTGAATAAATCCATATGACTAAATCTCCTGATCAAAATATATGTTCCAACTTTTAGATAATTGCTTCAGTCCATAATGGATTTCTGCAACTTGCAAACTAGATGCTTCTAACCCTCTGACTCAAAATCTGGAGGCTGCATTATATAAATGTAATCTTCTAAATTCCCATTAAAGACTATTGTCTTGATATCTATATGCCAGATCTCCCAATTTTAATGGTTGCATTGGATAGAATGATCCGAATAGGCTTAATCATTGTTACCGGCGATAATGTTATATCAAAGTCGATTCCGTCTCTCTATAACCCTTGGCAACTAATCTAGCTTTATAAGTCTCAACAGAACCATCAAATCCTCTTATATACCCACAAACACCAAATAGTTTTAATATTGAATGATGGTGTAATAAAATTCCATACAACATTATGGGACATAGATATGATTTTTATCTTGATGGCCTTTTGCTAGTCAGAGCTGTCAAAAGCTCCTACTACCTCATATAGCTCAGTGGATCATCCTTCTGACCCTCTGGATTAACCAGCAAGGTTTCTCTATAGTATCTATCAGGAGCTATAATGATTCTCCTAATGCAACAAGGTAGTGGTGATGTTGGTACTAAGTGATTAGGTTCTACAGTCTCTAGTATATTAATGTTTATAATATTTTCTCCCACTATGCTTTCGGATACGTATTCTCCAATAGTACTCAGTAGTTCATCCAAAATCACCTTACTAGTAAGTTTGTGGTCCATAATATAATCATGCTCTAGGAAGATGACATTCATGGAAACGATTACCTTCTAACCCTCCGGATCATAAAATAGTCCACCCTTGGTCTTCTTAGAATACCCTGCAAACAGACATATTATGGACTTCGATTTTATCTTATCCCTCTTGTCCTTCCGTATATGTACATGACATTTCTATATTCTAAAATACTATAGTATTGGCTTTCGCCTCGACCACAGCTCTCTAAGGGTCTGAGGTACTGATTTAGAAAGAACATGGTTTAGAATATACATTGTTGTATATAAGGCGTATCCCCAAAAGGTCGTTAATAAACTGGTGTAACTCATTATGCTACAAACCATATCCAATAAGGTTTGATTCATTCACTAAAAAACTCCATTATACTGTAGGGTCCCTGGAGCAATTAATTAGGATATAATCTCATGCTTCACCAAATATCCAAGAAACTCGTTAGATAGGTACTCGCCACCTTGATCAGATTGAAGGGCTTTAATATATTTGTTTGTCTATTTCTTTACTTTAGCCCTGAATTTTTTGAACTTGCCAAATGACTCTGACTTCGAATGCATTACGTAAACATAACCATATCTTGAGTAATCATCTATGAAAATGATCAAGTACTCATGGCCTCCTATCGCCTTGACGCTTATGGGTCCATAAACATCTGAATGAATTAATATCAATATCTAAGTCGCTCTTACTTTCTTGGCTTTAAAGGCCCTCTTGGTTATTTTGCCCTCCAAGTAGGACTTATAGGTAGGAAGGATATCCGAAGGATCGCTTCTAGAAGCCCAGCTTTTACTAGTCTATGGATCTTGTCTTAGGCAATGTCCTAAGTCATAAGTGTCACAATTAGGTTAAAATTTTTGAACGATTCTTACGCTTAGATGAATTAATATAGAAAGTTGAAGTCAGTATGTTTTCTTTTTCTAAGTTAGGACTGAAAATATAGAGATTATTCTGAACTATTCCTCTAAACACAAAAGTTTCATTCAATTTAAACGACATACCAGAAACATCAAAATAAACTAAATAACCTTCATTAACCAAAGAGGAAATAGATATCAAGTTTCACCTTAAAGATAGAATATAGAAAATATCTCTAAGTGTTACAGTCTTATTATTAGAAAAACTAAGAGTAACATCTCCAACGATTTTAGCAGCTGTCACGGCCTCAGTCCCCATGCTCAAGGTTACCTCCCTATTAAGCAACCTTCAACTTTCTTGAAACCTCTGAAGAGATTTACAAGCATAGTTAGTGGACCCAGAGTCCACAATCCAACTAGCAAAAGAACTATTACTCGAAAGAAATAATACCTCAATGAAGAGTTGTAGATTACCATCTTCGATATTTTGAGGCTTCTTGTAGTCCTTCTTTTAAAGCCCATTCTTGCCACACTAGAAGCACTTGGTGCACAACTTTTTGGATTCATTGGATCCAGAGATCCCCATAGAGTTCTGCACAGGTGCTGACTTAGGTTTCTTCTTAAGTTTTTTACTCTGAGATTTATTTAGCCTCTTGAAAGATCTATGTTGCACTTACAATGCTTCACTCTTCTACTTGAAGCCATCCTTAACTGTCTAGAGAACTCCCAAAAACTTCGTATTTGTAATCCCTAACTTGTTCAAATTAAAGTTGGTGACAAAGGCTCCAAACAATGACGAGAGGAAGATATTTATCATCACCTCGTCATCTAGCACCATGTCCATGGATACTAGTTCATTTTGGAACCCAAATATTTTCAACATGTGTTTCCGAACCAGCGTCCCCTCGAACATCTTAGTGCTGACGAGTTTCTTGATGGTGAGGTATCGCGTAATATGGTTGTGACCCTCAAATATCTCCTTCAAGTACAAATTATGTCAGAAGTGTCGGGCACATCCTTGACCTATTTTTGCAAAGTTGTTTACAAGGATCCTATTATATAGCACTTATATATCTCATTAGAATCCTTCCAGGTAGTAAATACCTTTATATATACCTCTGTAGTATTGGGTCCCAGTAAGTCTGGCTTAGGGTCATTAAGTATTGTCATATGTTTACCAATCCATAAAACCATATAAAGGTTGTGCTTCCAGTCCTTATAGTTGGGACCAGTAAGTTTGTGGTCATTTAGAATAGCAGACAGGGGGTTTAGCTTGGTTATCTAAAAACAAAATGATCAAATGATGAGAATGCATGAAAACTTATTTTATAGATTTTTAAAGCAAGCTAATTATATTTAAATATCAACGAAACCCTCAAGAGAAGCCACTTCTATTAATTAATTAACCATGTCTACAAAATCTCATAATTAGATACACATGCCTAAGTGGACAGTGTGCAGCGTCATACGCTCACACGGGTCTTTCCTTGACCCACTATAAATCTGCCAACTAAGGGCTCTGATGGACCATGATTATCTTTTTGCCGGTACCACATGATCCCTATGGGAAGCACCGACAGTCTCACGTGCACTTCGGATGCTTACCCACAAATCTAAACAATTACGATATAGGAGTTCATGCGGCCCCTACGAGGATGAAAAAAGCCTTTCTCTCTTGGTCCCACAATCGCCATATCCCGAGGGAGACCGCTAAGTCATTCGGCAAATAATGACACAATTCTCACATGAGGGGGATGTTGAGTTACGCCTCCTCACTCGAACACGAAGCGGTTAGCTGTATAGGCCAGAGGTTCTCTTTGAGTCCACTCTTGCATCTCTTATTAAATTTGAGAGTTATTTTATACAAGTATGAGTGTACACTAAGGTTGCGACAACCTATACACTAGACCCTGGTCATACCATACTCCCACTAGCATTTCAATCTTATCGTGAGGCATTATCGGACTTAAAGTATCATAGTTCGTATCTCAAGTGGATTTCTCTACTCAAGGATCACATTACATACTCTGAGAACATCGATGCTCCACAAAACCAGTTATAACACTAATGCTCTGGAGCCTAGTCTAAGGTCAGACTAATAGAAAAAGACTCACACTACCATCGTCCTTTGCTTATAAATTTGACGATTGATATCATAGTAGATATCTATTTCATTATTGGTTTTAATACTTGACTAATAGGAATACCCGATAAGTCGGGGCATTGACCAAATGGTTGCATAATTGAATATGAGGAGTTCACACTATCTTCAAATGTCAATTAAATAATAGGCATCACTAGTGAAATCCAATCCTAACTAGGTTGTTTGGACCTAAAGAGAAAGGCAACCCTCTAAAACACGGATAAACGAATTATCTTATCGGGGTTCGTTATGAAATATAAACAATAATTAAATGAAGCAACCAAACAACTAAATCAAGTTCAAGGTCGGACCCTTGAACCTGACTATCATAGCACAGGCCCTCTGACTTACTTCGCAAGGTTCATTGGTTTGGCTTCGTTGTCGTCCTCGTGAACACTTTGTTATATCGCCTTCATCGTCCAAGGTTTTACTCCTCCTCCAGGTAGTGGATCTCCGCATCAAGTTCTCCTTATCGATCTGTAACCAAAAAAGGTCTAGTATGATTCAAGCAAGTGCTCGTTCATATATAATTTCCTAGAAAGAAAAGAAAAACACGCCTATCAAAAAGCTTGAGAATCAAGGATGGTCAACCTCTACTACTCGCCCAACTACGGCTCTAAAATCTATCCACACAAAGAGATCAAATCCATACAAAAGCTAACACGGGGTCCGACCCCTGGTAGCAGGCAATCATACACCCATATTTATTTAATAGTGGTGCCCTGCAAGCACAATTCATAAAATAAACAATATACACATATGCATGATCTAAGCATAGGATGAAATCTCGCACTCACCATGCGTTCACATAATGGTTTCATAAAAAGCCATGAAAACGCACACCACTAGCGTAGCTCTGATACCAATTGTTGAAAAATCCTATAGTAGAGGTCCGCAATGAAAGCGATTTACCGATCGAAAGACCGTGCGTGGTGCGCATTACACGATTAAACCTTTAAATAAAACTAATCTACTTGTACATGCACGTGAATCGAACACCCTAATAACAATCTAGTGATGCGAATATTTTGCATGCATATAATTTGAATTTACGCTAGATCTACGTGTTAGAGTACTACATACCTTCATGCGGATCTTTTAACCCCGAAGGATTGTGTATTTTGTCGATGGAGACGGAAGATCGCCTATGAAGAAACCACGGTATACGAGAGGATGAAGCCTTCCTCGTTCACCCGATCTCACACGATGCATGGTGCACCAATGAAGGATTTATGAATGCCTCCTTATGTTAGCTCTTCTTCATCTACGAAACACCACGCGAGGAAGATGTGTCGAAGTCCGAAACTGCAAGTAAGGAGGAGAGAGGAGAAACAAAGAGATGAAGAGAGAGGGCAAAGCTTGTACTAGGGTCGGCCCCCCCTCTCTCCTTGCTCCTTATATAAGGCTGGTCCCCCTAGGTTGCGTATGCAACTTGCTAGGGCCAGCCCCCTTGCTTCTCTCTCTTTGTTTTTTTGCTTCTAAGGGTGGGAAACCCCTAGTCAAACCCTAATCCTCATACCTATAGGCCGGCCCCTATTAAGGAGTACCTAACTCCTAGAATCAAGGGGGGCCAGCCATGCATACTCTCCAACACATAGGGCCGATCCCCCCTAGTCCATGATGACTTTTGGTTTCTCAAAACACCCTTATGGCACTAGTTGGTCGACCTATATATACGAGAACTCACATGACATGCTTTAATGGGGTGCACTAGTAATTTTACTATTCACTAAGGTGCCCTTAGTAAATGTTAGGAAATGATCAAATGTGCAGTGGAAGAAAGAGTCGATCCCGTGGACCGATTCGGTGTGCAATACATTTAAATTTTTTTATCTAAATAGATCGATCATTTACGTAAAAGATGAATCGAACGGGAATCAAACCCCTAGAGACATCTACCAAATCGAACAATCTAGTAATAATGCATGTACGATGATATATCTAAGGGTTTAGGGTTTATACCTATGTACGAGTTGTTTCACCGTGGCAAGTTTCTTCTTTGTTGATAGCGATGGATTCGGATCTACACAAAAACATATAGGTGTGAAAGCCATAACTTATGATCCCAAAGTCAAATTGGGTCGAAACTTAAATTGATGGAAAGAGGACTTCAAGATGAAGATGTAACATTTGTTTTGAGGTCATTTGGATTCCTAGAGCTCCCACAATGATCGAAACAACGCAGATCTTCTAGACAAAATATGGTCAGCAATTGCAAGAGTGATCCTCACGCAAGAGAGATGATCTTCTTTAGGTACACCCGATCTCGCAAACTCGATCCATACTCTTACACTCTGATCTCTGAGTGCCTTAGAGTGTAAGAGATCTCCTTCACTTTGTCTCATACACACACACACACACATGAGTAGAAGAGTTAAGAGAGATAGCAAGAGATCTTTCTTCTTCACACCCGAGAGCACCCGAAAGCAAGAACAAGAGAGGAGAAGAAGGGGGGCTGGTTTTTTCTTGGAAAAATCATGAGGGGGGCCTCAGAAACCATGGCCTTCTTATTTTTGGTCATTCTCCTTTCTCTCTAACCGATCCTCTCTCTCTCTACTATCTTTAAAAAAATTGCCCCTTTTATTTGTTGCCATATCTAGATCCTATAATCAAGGGGGGATACTAGAAATATCAAAAATCCCTCATCCCTTGATTATAGGGATGACAGCTACATGCATGAACCCTAATAGAGTGATCAGCCTATCTAGGGCATGCGCTATATTTTGATTGGACCAAAATACCCCCCATGCATCAAGTAGTCGTCCACCTCATGCAGGAGCATGTATGGCCCGTTTCTTGTGCACTTGAGTGAACCCTAGCAACTAGGGCACCCACTAGCACATGGTATCACACCATGGGGTGGTGAATAGTAACTTTACTATTTATTAGGGTGCCCTCAGTAAAACATGGGGTGCTCTTTAGTAACAGTCATTAAACTGTTATACCGCGCTCTAGTGCAACGCGCAAACACGAAACTGACCCCACACGGTGTAAAGGCAACATCGTGCATTTCTATACTACTCTGGGTGACTATTGGACTAGGTTCCTTCCAGGTTGACTCATCGCAACGCATCTTCGGTTGCTTTGGTCAAGCAATCAGATTCGGTCAACTGCTTCACTACTGACCACCAGGCTTGGGTTTAGTGCGAAGTATGTCAGACAAAGGAACACATCTCCCGGTAGGGATATAGATGGCCTGAAAGAGTGGCGTGCCAATGCAGCACTAGCCCGGTAACCCAGAACACCGTGGTAATGGATTGTGGCTAGATCCCTCACACATTGGTGCACTAAAGTTATATGTAACTAGTTAGTCCATCGGTCATAGTTCCTTAGGGTTTAGGACTGATTATCCTAAGTAGAAACATGGTTGTGTGCACCGTTGTCTGTTTATCGATCTGTGCACCGTGTTTGTTCCGTTCTCTACCATAGTGAAAATGCCCATGCTCTTAATTCCAATAGCTTATCCTGATAGGCCGACTAACTCTAATCAGAGCTATAAATAGATTTAGACTCATAGGACCAATTTACTAAGTCTCTCACTCAGATGGACTACTATATAGCCATGGCTCCTTTAGTTATATAAATAGAACACAATAATAATACATACCATTATATAATCCTAATTAAACTATCAACCATATCCAGCTAAACCAGGGTTTTACAAGCTGTATACCATATCAACCTTACAATCTCCTATTTGGTCTAGTGAGGACAAACGATCTTGAGCTCTATAGCTTTTACATGCTGCTCAAAAGCCTTTACAGGAATTTCTAAAAGGAATTAGCAACATTATGTACAGATGCTACTGTAGACACACGAATTTCATCGGACCAGGACCCGACTTATGTGTGCGGACACGGATGCAAACCCGACGCGCGAACCCGACTCGCACCCGGCAAAAAGGGGGGGGGGGCCGGCCCTACTAAGACCCGAACCCCATGGGGGCCGGCCCTACTAGGACCCGAACCCCATGGGGGGCCGGCCGGCCCTGCAAGGAAGGAAAAGAAAAGGAAAGAAAAGAAAAGAAAGAAAAGAAAAGGAAAGAAAAGAAAAGGAAAGAAAAGAAAGAAAAGAAAGGAAATACCGCCATGCGCGAGGGGAGGTTGCGTATGACGTCTGCACACACACGGATCTGCACCGATTCCTCGATCCGACGCACAAGAAGAAGCGCCCGATTGCCATCGATTTCGTGCGCCAGAAAAGGAAAACAACTAAATGTTATTCCCCTCATCAATGGATGAATAAATCCCGGGTAATTATGAGAGAGATACAAAAGGGATTTAAAATTAAAAGTTCCCATATCTCTCTCCCTTCCCCTTTGCCTATAAATAAAGGGGGTGGGGGAATGAAAAAGAGGTCGAAGACTGAAGACGAAGCGCGGGAGCTCTGCAGAAGAGGAGACGCTTCTTCATCGACCCAAGGCTTCACGAGGCACGGGCAAGCCTGTCCCGAGGGATCGGCTTAGTCCACTGAAAGCCCTCATCAATGTGAAGACCCTTGCACACGAAGATCAAGACTTCGACTCCGTGCACGAAGAAGAAAGCTCGGAAGAGAAGACCCTTCAACTCCGAAGATGCCAGAAGCAAAGGCCGGAGAAGAAGCTCGGAGCGGCACTACCCCGTCGACTCCAACAAACCCTCGACTCCGATCAAGTTCCAAGGCCCGGAGAAGAGGAACGAAGCGTCATCACCCAGTCCTCTTCGACAAACGTCTGCACCATCCACGAAGAAGAAAGCCTGGAGCAGACTGCCTGAAGTATCGTTACCCCCGTCGTCTTCACCAACAAAAGCCGACACTACAACCGTCGCACGGAGACCGTCGTCACCCCTGTCGTCTTCATCAACAAAAGCCGACGCTACAACCGTCGCACGGAGACCATCGTCACCCCCGTCGTCTTCATCAATAAAAGCCGACGCTACAACCGTTGCACGGATACCGGTGCTACCCCCACCATCTTCGAAAGCATCCTTCGACTTCGATCACGCCAAAGAAGCCCGGAGAAGAAGAGAAGTCCAGTCGACACGCAAACCGTCGAAGCACCAGAGAAGTAGCCCACGTCGTTCGAAGAAAAAGATCGAGTTGAAGCTGAAGCTAAAGCCAACGCAAGAAGCCAAAGCAAAGCCCCAGTAAAGCCCGCGCCAAAGTAACGCAAGTGCCAAAGCCAAGCGACTACGCCGACCACGAGCAAAAGCACCGCACGTTCTAGCCGATACGACACGAAGTCCGGAAGAACAAAAGCATCGCAAGTCTCTCCCGGTTACGTCCAAGTGCAAGCGCCGAAGCAAAGCAAAAGCCAGAGCCACGCCGAAGCCAAGCCAAAGCCAAAAAGCCGAATCCAAAGCCGACGCCAAAAGCACGATCGACGCCGCGAACCGACGATCAAGGACGTCAAGGTCAAGCAAGGGACGAGGAAGACGCAAAGACTGAGGAACGAAGCCGAAAACCCCCTAGCCGAGAAAGCGCGAAGCACGGAAGGGACAAAGCGACGGTGGACATTCCTTAGCCTCTCCAAAACCCTCACCCTGTAAAGACCCCTGTCCTGGGCAGCCCCTTCAGAGCTCTCGCACGAACACCACGTGGAGACGCGGATTAAAGGGATCCTCCAGAAGATCTTTCCCATAATCCCCTGATCAAAACTCGCCGCAACCCGGACTCGCTACACCCGAGCCACCCGGGTCCCGGCCATTATGGTCCCGGCCATACTTGTAATCTGATTTTGCGCAATAAAGACGACCCGTGCTTTTTCCCGCGCTACAGATTTCAGGCACGCCCGGTGGGACATTTTCTCCTTTTCATCCGTACGACTGAAGAAGCTGCTTGAAGTTTACGATGGCCGGAACAAACAACGATGCGTTTGCTCCAAGCCTCTCACCAATCGTCGAGTCTCCTCTACTCCAACACGGTGATCCAGTAAATCCGAAGGGTGATGCTCCTCCAATGGTGCGTGTCTACACTCGGCGTACTCGGACTCTTGCAGACGTCTTCGTGCCAGAAGCTACTGCCGAAGATACTCGCCAAAGCGCCGATGAGGCCCTGGTGCATGAATAAACGAGCCTCGATCCTGGAGTCCATGTCCAGAAGTTTGGGGAGGACCAGCCCCAACCCCGAACCCGTTCGGGTTCTCCAGCAGACATTGCACCTCCTCTGCAGGGGGCAAACATCAATCATCAGCCAGAAGCAAGTCGGCGTAACTACGTCTCCGATGACGACGGCGAGGATGCTAGCATGCAACATCGAGACTTCCTTCGTTACCATCCTCCGTCCGCTCTTCAGCTCCAAGTCATGCAGATGAACGAGCACATGGCGCAGATTACTCGACTGATGGAGGAGAAGGATCGTCACATCAACACTCTGCTCCAAAAGCTAAGCGCGAAGGACGCTGCAGCAGTCAGCCAACCCATCGCTTCTCCGGTAGCCGCTCCAGCTCCGTCTTCAACTCCCGCTCCTGCAGAGGTTGTTCCGACGATCCAAGCAGCTACTCTAGCGCTCTCCTCGGCTCCCGTCCCATTAGAAGTCGTCTCCCCAGCGCCAGCCTCGGTGGCCACACAACCTCCGGCAACGGCAACGATGAATGCTCAGCAAGTCCAAGCGTTGATAGCCAACATGATGCATTCTCACGGCAGTGGCCTTCCTCCGATCACGGCAGCATACTCGAAGCCCTACACCACGAGGATCCAGCAGCTACGCTTCCCAATCGGATTCCAGCCACCCAAGTTTCAGCACTTCGACGGAAAGGGAAATCCAAGAAAGCACGTTGCCCACTTCATCGAGACCTGCAATAACGCCGGCACATATGGCGACGAGATGGTGAAGCAATTCGTTCGCACCCTCAAAGGCAACGCGTTCGACTGGTATGTTGACCTTCCTCCAGGGACCATCGACAGCTGGGACCAGATGGAGAGGGAGTTCCTCAATCGCTTCTACAGCACCAGATGCACAGTCAGTATGACCGAACTCACTGCCGTCAAGCAAAGAAAAGATGAGCCAGTGATCGACTACATCGACAGATGGAGGAACCTCACGCTGAATTCACGAGACCGCTTGTCTGAAGACTCGGCCATCGAGATGTGCACCCAAGGCATGCACTGGGGTCTGCTCTACATCCTCAAAGGTATCAAGCCTCGGTCTTTCGAAGAACTCGCAACTCGGGCTCATGACATGGAACTCAGCCTAGCAAACCGCGGGGACTCAAAGAACAAGGACTTCTTGAAGGTAGAGAAGAAGGACAAGCCGCAGGTACCAAAACCAAAGCAAGTCAACGTTGCTGATGTCGCTCCAACCTCCAAGCCGCTCAAGATCGGTGGCAAGCCAGATCAGAAGAAGGGTGTCGCCATACCGCCGCCTCCGCCCCCGAGACAAAGGATGACTCTAGAAGAGCTCGAAGCCAGGGAGTACCCCTTCCCAGACTCGGAAGTCTCCTCTATGTTCGACCAACTGCTGCAAGAGAAGATGATAGAGCTCCCTCCTTCGAAGAGGCCCGAGCAGATGCATCGCGTCGACGACCCTCTCTTCTGCAAATACCACCGGGTGGTGAGTCATCCCATCGAAAGATGCTTCGTCTTCAAGGAAATAATCATGGCGCTAGCTAAGCAAGGGAAGATAGAGATCGACTCCGGAGAGGTTGCTACGGCCAACATGACGTCCATCACCTTCGGCTCCTTCTCGCCGGTGCTCGTTGCTGCTCGGCGAAGCGTGCCCAAATTGCGCATCAACCGTCAAGCTCCAATCGCTAAGTCAACTTCCCAGCCGAAAGTCTCGAAGCGACGTCAACGTATTCCTGCGTTTACCGAGGATGAAACGCCGCTACCCTGGGGGCAACCATCGCTCACACCACCACCTCTTCCAAGCAATACTGCATCCCAACGAGCGCTCCTAAGGAGATACGAGCAAGGAGATCCAGAAGTCGGTCTGCTGGGCCAGCCTTCGGGGAAGTTCGACTATTACGTCCTCTACTCAAGGCCTTCGTCCGTTCCAATCGACGAAATCAAGCCCACCGGCTGGGGATCGGAAGACGAGCCAGTGGAACCTCGAGAAGAGCAAGTCCCTTCCAGTCAAGCTAGGTCCCAACGCGCTCTTCGGGAAAGATACGAGCAAGGAGATCCGGAAGTCGGTCTGCTGGGCCAGCCTTCAGAGAAGTTCGACTATTACGTCCTCTACTCAAGGCCTCCGTCCGTTCCAATCGACAAAATCAAGCCCACCGGCTGGGGATCGGAAGACGAGCCAGTAGAACCTCGAGAAGAGCAAGTCCCTTCCAGTCAAGCTATGTCCCAACGCGCTCTTCGGGAAAGATACGAGCAAGGAGATCCGGAAGTCGGTCTGCTGGGCCAGCCTTCGGGGAAGTTTAACTATTACGTCCTCTACTCAAGGCCCGTCCGTTCCAATCGACGAAATCAAGCCCACCGAATGGGGATCGGAAGACGAGCCAGTAGAGCCTCCGGAAGAACAAGTGCCTTCGAGGGAACCAGTTGCTGTTGTCGACCATCATCCTAGCGAAGGGGAATCCACCGACGAAGAAGCATGGGTCATGCTACCGCGGTGGCGAAAGCCATGGCAAGAAAAGAAGCTCAAACAAGACCGTGTGATGAGGGGATTCACCAAGCGGAAGACCTACAAGAAGAAAAGCAAGACTCCGGGGAGGAAGGCATTCAAAGTGCTCCAGCAAGCCAAGACGATATCCTTCAGCAGAGTCTTCCAGAGCCGACAACTTTGCAAGAGTTCTTCCCGGATCACTTCCTCCCAGCGGACCAACACATCAAGGTGTCTTGTTGCATGGTCAAAATCCATGAGGCATCGGAAGGAAAGAACGAAAGCGAAACTTCTGGAGAAGGCAACTCCACAGATGAGGGAGACGATTCCGACGAAGGGGGCACCGCCTCTCACGACGAAGCAATCTTGCACATGCCGCTCGTAGAGGCTTTGCATCTCCCGAAGAAGGCTCGCCTGACAATGGCTGCGGCCCTGGCCGATCCGGATAGCTACAAAAGGAAGAGGAAGGACGATCAAAGGCACAAAGCTGTGGCCTCGTGTGATGCAACGATAACCTTTTCGGATGAGGACCTGCAACTCGGGACGCGATTGCACAACCGGCCTCTTTACGTTTCGGGATACATCAAGGAGAAGCCAGTGAACCAAATCCTGTTGGACTGTGGCTCCGCCGTCAACATCATGCCTATCCAGACAATGCGGCAACTCGGCATTACCAATGACCAGCTCTCGCCCAGTCAATTGGTCATCAAAGGGTTCAACCAGGGCGGACAGTCCACTATTGGAATCATTCGTCTGAAGCTGTCAATCGGCCCGCTAGATACAACCGTCATTTTCCACATCATCGATTGCCAGACATCATATCGCCTCCTGTTGGGAAGAC
Organism: Chamaelirium japonicum; assembly: GCA_947650365.1. Taxonomy (NCBI): domain Eukaryota; kingdom Viridiplantae; phylum Streptophyta; class Magnoliopsida; order Liliales; family Melanthiaceae; genus Chamaelirium; species Chamaelirium japonicum. The sequence continues at coordinate 130,607,870 of OX393549.1, forward strand.
CATGGCTGCACGAGAACGGCATCGTGGTATCCACCTGGCACCAGTGCCTCAAGTACTACGAAGAAGGCATAGAGAGGTGCATAGTTGCGGACGACAAGCCATTCAACGAGGCCGAGGCATACTTGGCCGACGCTAAGTTCTACCAAGCAAAGGGCCTAGTCGCGGAAGTTCTTCCAGCTAAAGCCCCTCGAGTCCAGAAAATTGAAGAAGTAAAGAAGGACAAGACTCCTCTTCCCGCGAATCCGGCGCCACCCTCTGACGAGGCAAGACTCAAGGTCCAAGGAACGCCGAAACCTGGGCAAAGGATGCGCATCAGCTTCGAGCCAAGAGCAATGCAACATACCCCGTTGCCAGTCCAAACGGTGCCTGTCCTGCGTCTCGCGCCGCAGTGGCTCCGTAAATCCGAGCGATCGCCTTCTACTCCGACAAGGAAGCTGGCCCCGTCGTTATCTCAGGCCAATGTCATCACTCTGCAAGAAATGACGGTGCCATTACCTAGTCTGATGCAAGCTCCGAACCCAAGCAGACCCGTCGAATCAGCAGACCTCGAGCAACTCGGATTCAAGCCAGAAGGGAGTTGGGAGCAAAACGCTGCCCAGTTGCTGTTCAGAGCCGGCTACAACGAGGAAAGCGCCATGGGCACACTCCCACCAGCAGCAACTCCACATGGGATGACGAGAACTCAAGCTCGGCTGTTTCAAAACGGAGAACAAATTCCCCCGAACCGCCGAGGCATCGGCTCCAGTCAAGCTCCGTTGGTCATCAGAACGCCAGCAAAGAAGACCTTCACCTCGAACTACATCGAGGCAAGGATGGTAGATGAAGCAGCTGAAGGATCGACAATCTCCGATGCACTCTCTACCTACCTCAGCCATCCAGACAGCAGGAGAAGACGACGACGGGCTCGATGCCAAGCCTTGTTCCGGAAGCAAACCAGAGGTGGTAAAGACTGGTCGAATCAAAAACGCACATCCGTGTTTGAGAGGCTCAGGCTAGTCAAACAATCAAAGAAGAAGTCAGTGTTCGATCGTCTGGAAATGCCAATCGAGCACTTCGTCTCAACACCCACCCACCCACCCATGGCGGCCGTCCATCATATCTCCATTACGGATCCCGACAACGGTGACACTTCTACTTCGGATGACGAGTTGCCCGATACCCCGCCAGTCCTCGAAGAAGGGGGGCAGTCCACCGTTGATGACTTGAAGGAAATCAACTTGGGCACAGAGACGGAACCTCGGCCTACATTCGTCAGCACACTCTTGACCCCTGAGGAAGAAGCCGCATACATCAAACTGCTTAAAGAATACAGAGACGTCTTCGCATGGTCCTACAAGGAGATGCCGGGCCTCGATCCCAAAATCGCAGTGCACCAGCTCAGTGTCAAACATGGAGCCAGCGCTATAAAGCAAGGACAAAGACGCTATCGGCCAGAACTGATACCCCAAATAGAAGGCGAAATCAACAAGTTGATCGAAGCCGGCTTCATTCGAGAGGTCAAGTACCCGACATGGATCTCTAGTGTCGTCCCAGTCAAAAAGAAGAACGGCCAAATCCGAGTGTGCGTGGACTTCAGAGACTTGAACAACGCATGTCCAAAAGACGACTTCCCCTTGCCAATCACGGAGCTAATGGTGGATATGACGACAGGTCACGAGGTGCTAACTTTCATGGACGGATCATCGGGCTACAATCAAATTCGGATGGCACCCAAGGATAAAGAGCTCACGGCATTCCGCATACCGAAAGGAATCTACTGCTATAAAGTAATGCCGTTCGGTTTGAAGAACGCAGGAGCCACCTACCAGCGAGATATGCAGAAAATCTTCGACGACATTCTTCATCAAAACATGGAGTGTTACGTCGACGACCTCGTGGTGAAATCCAAGAAGAAGTCGGCACATCTACAGGATCTCGAGCTAATCTTCAAACAGCTTCGAAGGTACCAACTCCGGATGAATCCACTCAAGTGCGCGTTCGGAGTCTCCTCAAGCAAGTTTCTCGGCTTCGTCGTCCGACATCGTGGCATTGAGATAGATCAATCCAAAATTGAGGCTATCGTCAATATGCCCATACCAAAGACAGTGCAAGACCTCAGAGGCCTCCAAGGGCACTTGGCGTATATCCGAAGATTCATCGCCAACCTGGCCGGAAAATGCCACCCTTTTAGTCGCCTCATGAAGAAAGGAGCGCCGTTCAAATGGGATGAAGCCTGCCAAGAGGCATTCCAAAACATCAAGGCATATCTATTGAAGCCACCAGTTCTATCAGCACCAGTTCAAGAAAGACCGCTCATCCTCTACATCGCCACCCAGGAGCAATCCTTGGGGACACTCCTGGCCCAGAACAATGAACTTGGTGTGGAGACAGCTTGCTACTACTTAAGTCGCACTCTCGTCGGCACAGAGCTGAATTACTCCCTAATCAAGAAGGTCTGCTTAGCGCTCATCTTCGCCACGAAAAAGCTGTGACACTACATGCTGGCTCACACCATCAGACTCATCTCGAAGGCTGACCCCCTCAAGTACATCATGTCAAGACCAGTGCTTTTCGGACGCCTGGCCAAGTGGGCCCTCCTGCTACTTAAATTTGATATCACCTTCGTACCGCAGAAAGTGGTTAAAGGGCAGGCCCTTGCGAACTTCCTCGCGGAATACCCTCTCCCGGTAGAATGGGAGTTATCAGAAGACCTCCCGGATGAAGAAGTTTTCTCCATCGACGTCCCCCCCTCCTGGAAAATGTTCTTCGACGGTGCAGCTAGGCAAGACATAGCAGGAGCCGGAGTCATCTTCGTCACTCCGGACAACGAAATACTCCCCTTCTCATTCCTACTGTCGGAATCATGTTCCAACAACGTTGCAGAATATCAAGCCCTGCTCATCAGTCTCGAGCTGGCCGACGAAATGAAGCTTCAAGGGCTAGAGATCATTGGTGACTCTCAACTCGTGATCCAACAAGTCCTGGGGGCATATGAAGTCAACAAAGAAGACCTGGTACCGTTGCACGTGCGAGCTGTGAAGCTCCTCGGAAAACTCAAGGCTGCTTCCATTCAGCACGTCTCCCGGAACCTCAACCAGCAGGCGGACGCACTTGCAAATCTGGCGGCTACACTCCCTTTTCTAGAAGAACGTTTGCTGGTCGTCCCCATCTGCAGGAGATTCGTGATCACCAAAGAGGAAGGTCCACTCGAAGCACCAGTTCAAACCAACGCAGTACATGTCCTCGAGATTAAAGAACAAGACTGGAGGCATCCATTTGTGGATTTTCTCATTCATGGTAAACTCCCCGACGATCCAAAACGCAAAGGTGACATCCGCCGAAGGTCTCTAAGGTTCTACCACTTCAACGGCGAGCTATACCGACGAAGCTATGATGGCACACTTGTGAGATGCCTTACGAAAGAAGAAGCAGAAGCCGCACTGGAAGAAGTACACGCTGGAATCTGTGGATCGCACCAGTCCGGTCCGAAGCTTCACTTCTGCGTCAGGAGGATGGGATACTACTGGCCTACCATGATCAAAGACAGCTTGGAGTACGCGAGAAGATGTCAAGCTTGCCAGATGCACGGGGACTACATCCGTCAACCTCCGGAGCCTTTACACCCAACAATCGTGTCTTGGCCCTTCGACGGATGGGGTCTCGATATCGTCGGTCCTCTGCCTAAGTCATCCAAGCAACATCTCTACATTTTGGCGGCAATGGACTACTTCTCTAAGTGGGCTGAAGCAATACCGTTGCGGGAAGTTACAAAGTACTCCGTCATCAGCTTTATCTAGAATGACATCATCTTCCGCTATGGAGTCCCCCGCTACATCGTAACAGATAACGGGAAGCAGTTCAAAAATGCTGCCGTCAGCTAATTCTACGCATTGTACAACATTAAGCAGAATTGTTCGACGATGTACAACGCTCCGGCCAACGGCCTAGCAGAAGCCTTCAACAAGACTCTGTGCAAACTGCTGGAGAAAACCGTCTCGAAGACAAAGAAAGATTGACACGAACGCATGGGTGAAGCACTATGGGCTTACCGGACGTCCTTCCGCACGCCGACGCAAGCAACGCCGTATTCCCTCGTCTATGGTGTGGAAGCCGTTCTTCCGCTCGAGCTCCAGATTTCGTCACTCAGGATAGCAGTCCAGGAAGGCCTCACCAGTGACGACAACGCCCAGCTCTGCCTAGCAGAATTAGAAGCACTGGATGAAAGACGCCTCGAAGCTCAACAGCGTCTGGAGTGTTATCAGGCCAGGCTCTCTCGCGCCTTCAACAAGAAGATTCGTCCTCGATCATTCTAGATAGGGGAACTGGTGCTGGCGATCAAACGCCCCATCATTCTCTCGCATCGAGGAGGGAAGAAATTTGATGCCAAGTGGGATAGCCCGCATTCCGTCAAGGAAGTCTACTCCAACGGTGCCTATCTCATCATCACGCCAGAAGGGCTGACACTCGGCCCTATCACCGGTAAGTACCTCAAAAGGTACTATGCCTAAAGCAAGGCCACACCCCTTGTTAAAAAAAAAAAGATGAACTACGTGCGACTTGATCCCCCTTAGGGGGGTACGTAGGCAGCCTGAGAAGTTACTTCAGGTTCAGTCTGACCAAAAGAAAAAGTCAACAAAGTTCCATGAAAGGGATATGGCAAAACAAGGCGATATTATTAGATAATGAAGAAAAGGCAGTACATTGCATAAGTCCCGAAAAGAAAGCCACAATGAAACAAGGAACAACTAAAAGAAGGTGTCCAGAGCTTGAAGACGGCGCAGCAACTCCTCCCTAGTCGCCTGCACCCGCTGAAGCTCCTCGGGACGAGCGGCCAGAAGCTCACGATGGGTCGCCAAGTCCGACTGCTGCTTTAAGAAACTCGCCTTTAAAGCGCTCTCCGCGGCCTCGGCCCGCTCCAGACGAGACTCCGCCTTTCGAAGCGAGGCGCGCACAGACTCTATCTTCCTCTGAGCCTTCGACAGGCTGGACGTAGCCTCCGCAAGTTGATGCTCGGACTGACTTAGACTCGCCTCAGCAGCCTCCAACCCAGAAGGGGAGCTCCCCTCCAGCAAAGCCCGCCGGGATCGATAAGCCTCACTATCGGTCACAAGCATGGTCATCTGAGCAACGAAAGAAGAGCTGTCAACTTTGAACTCCTCCAGGCTTGCGCAAAACTCCGCACCGTCCGTCGACCACCAGTCCTGGAGAGCGCCAAAGCCGGCATTTTGGAAAGGCTCCAACGTCGACTTGATATACTGCCGGCAGCTCGCAAGACGGAACTCTAAGACTCTGCTCCTCGGCCTTAAATCCGGGCGAGGTGCCTCGGAGTAAGTAGGCAAGACCTTCCCTCCCACTGCAGCCTCAACAGGAGCCGCCTGCGCCAACGAGGGTGGCGGAACCGGAGAAACCACCGCTACCGCTGCAACAACCGTCTCCCCCAACAGGCACGGGGGTACAATAACCGGGGAGTGCCGCTTGTCGACGCTCGAAACCTCAGCTTCCTCGTGGAAAGACAAAGCGTCAATGTCAATGTCGTCTAGGTCAATATCGCCACTGGGGAAATTCTCCCTGCAAAGCCTAAGGAGATCCAGATCATCCGGAGGGATGTCTAGCCCACTGGCTTCGGGCACTTCCTGCGCAGCGCCAGTGGACGAGTGCCCAAGAGGCGCCTTTGGAGAGTTCGCCTTGCGCTCTACCACTACAACGGAATCTGGTCAAAAGGAAGATCCGATGCTCAGTGTGATAAAACTTCCTGAACATAGAGGGCAAATAAAATAAAGAGAACTCCATACCTGTGTGGTCAGATGAAGCGGCCCTAGACGGGGGAATCACTTTATCCTTCAGAAGTCCAGGCTCCTCGGCATCCTCCACCAGACAAGGGACCCTTGGGACCATCCCGCGGGGAATGCAAACTTTTCTTCTTTTAGGAGGGACACCCTCGATTTCGGCCTTCGGGAAACAAGATGCCCCAGGGGCACTAGTATGCTCGGCATCCAGCACCGGAATGAAATAAGGGACACGACGAGCACTGGAAAGACGACTACAGCTCCTCTGCGCTCTTTGAAGCCCCAGTCGGAGGCGGCGGTCCTCCACTCTCGCAGAATGATTGAAGCAGAAATTCCTGAACCCGCTACTCGCCAAGACGTCGACTGGAAAACTCGCAAGTAAAGGGGAAACTCGCCCTTCAACCCACTTGCAGTATTCCAGAGTGGCGGCGTCCCGAAACCCGTATTCGGCCCCAGGAAAGAAACTGTTGCCAGTCAAGCGAGCGTAGAGAGAAGCCCACAGACGGTAACCCTCCTGCGGACTGATACGCCCCTGCAATTACTGAGGCATGCCAGGAACTTCCTGTCGAAACCCCTGTTGGTGAGCAAAGCGATGGGGGGAGTACTGCTCTACCTCCACGACATCCCCCTTACGCCAGACCAAGTAGCCAGGACGACAGCTGACCATGTTCTAGTAAAGACTGTCCGGGAGCTCCTCGTTATCATACACAGTCGACCTCTCCAAAGGCAGCACCGAATGCTCCGATAGAAATTCAAAATTGACGCTCCCCATCCTCCTCAAAAGGGTGCGAGCACACTCTCTCGGATGCTCCCAACTGATAAAGGCGTTTAAGATCCCTCCTATCCTGGGCAGGAAAGGCAGCTCGGCTGGATGTCCGCGTCTGGCAAAGATCCCCTTCGGGAAATACAGAGCTATCCAGCCGTACAAATAATACAAGGGTCCGAACACAGTCGACCGGCCAAGCTCCTCCTTGGCCTTATCTGAGCCAGACAAGTCCCAGTAAGTCCCGCTGAGAGCCCGGTACAAGGTGCATAGTATGGCCGGGGCTAGATTGAAAAGCTCATCCCTCTCCATCCTGGAAGCTGCAAGGAAGGTCCCCGGACGAATAACCTCCCCAAAACACGGAAGCACGAACCGGCAGAGGAAGATGACCAGCCCGGCAGCTCGATAAACCGAACGCCACTCCTCCCTGTCGTGTTTCAAGCTGAGGATTTCCCAGGGGCACGGCTTCCCCTCCATTGAATGCTTCTCTCGAGCCAAGGAGTCGATAGGCCTCACAAAGGAGTGAAGCGGAGGTCTCTGTATCTGAGCGATCTTCCACATTGGGTGAGCTGAAGGCGCTGGAGACCTATACTCGCCTCTGAACCAAAAGTCGACCCAAGAAGAAGGACGCACTCGATCTGATTGATCCCGCGCCATAATGATAGCATATGCCTTGAACAGAAGAAGGCAAGAGCTCGGAGCGTAGCTGTTGTCCAGCAGATCCTTCAAGGCTGGCACCTCCTCTTGGTAGTAATTCCGTACTTCGGGGCACCCGGAAACGATATGGACGTCGCGAAGCGAGATGCCTATCTCCCCCGCTCCAGTGAGGAAGGTGTTGGTCTCCGGACACCAAAGCTCACAAAGTACGCGGTACATCCCCTCAGGACGACTGTACTCTCGATGAGCCGGCGCCAGAAATTTGGCCAATAAGTTCATCTCAGGTTCTGCGCCAAAGACCTCGTAGAGCTCGCCCATCCATTCGCAAAAGCCGCAAAGATACTGGACGTCTCCCCGATGCCAAGAATCGGTGCCCCATCGGGTCAGCCTGGCGCATATCTTCGAGGCAACAACTGGCGTAGGCACGAAATCTTCATCACAATGGTGGAACGGAAGACTCAAACTCGGCCGAAGAAGCTTCATGGAGATCCCTTCGTCAGTATGAATCTTCTCGCTTAATTTCGGTATCCCACAAGTCGCATCCGTGACTCCATCTTCCGTGATGCGCTCGTGCACAAAGACACGGAACAACGACAGAAGGTCTTCCTGCCTTGAGTTGCGGTGACGGTGCACATGAGTGTAGGGAAAGCAAAGGCACCTCCTCCCATCGAAGAAATCCTCGGCTATCCACCCCGGAGAAGTCAAACTCTCGAAGACGCGAGCCCTGGAGGACCATGGAGAGAGGCAAGTCAAGACAAGTGCGTGCAAAAAAAAAACTAAGGGGGCCTGCACCCCTGTCAGGAGGACCACCCGACTCATCGGCGCGCCACTACTGGCGCCCGAGCCTTCGCAATGCGCCTCCGCGGGCCCATACTCCACCCGCGCCGACCCAGCTTCGCCGACACAATCACGCCGGCCCGAGTGCGCCGACACCACCCGTGTCAAGCCATCGCGCCGACACCACCCGTGTCAACCCATCACGCCAGCACCACCCAGCCAGAGCTACAGCCACCTGCCAGCTCGGCCCCTGCCGCACGGCACCGTGTCACTCGCCAGTCAACCTGCGCCTGCATCGTAGCCCGTGCGCCACAAGCCGACGATGTTACCATCGGCGCCTTCGGGGGCAAAAAAAAAAAAGAGGGGGGGGGGGGCCACCGCCTCTCTCCCTCCTCCGTTCCGATTGGGCCCGAGCCCGACGAAACCGCCGCCGCGACTGCCGGACCCGGCCCCCGAGCCCGACCCGTCCGGCCCCACGGCCGACGGACCCGGCCCCCGAGCCCGACCCACTCGGTCCCGCAGCCGCCGGACTCGCCCCCGGCGCCCGATCCGTTCGCACGCCGGCCCCGCGCCCGACCCGCTCGTGCCCGCCACCCGGCACGCCGGCCGCCGTGCGCCCCGCGTGCCGTCGCCGCCTCCCGTGCGCCACCGCACCATGACCCCGTGCGCCGGCTGCCGCTGTTGCCGCTGCTGCTTCCACAGGCCGGAGCCGGAGAAGAAAAGAAAGAAAAAAAAAAAAAGAAGAAGAAAAGAAGAAAGAGAAGAAAGAAAAAAAAAATAAGGGGGGAAAAGAGAAAGAAAAAGAAAAAGAAAAAGAAAAGGAAGAATAAGAAGAAGAAGGAGGAGGAAGAGAGAGGCGGCGAAGGTAACCCGCACCTCAACCGCGCTCCTCCATCCTCCCCGCCTCGGTCATCGCCGCATCGCCGCTTCGAACCCTCCTTCGCAACAACCTCCAGATCGCGCACTATTGCCGCCGACGAAAGAGACGACACCAGGAAGACGGAGCAAGTCACGTGCATCCCCAGGCAGCTCTCTTCCGACGACGGTCTTCAGAAGCCGGTAGAACCTTCGCGCAGGAGCACAAGGCCAACGAAAGAGGCGACACCGGGAAGACGGAGCAAATCGCATGCAACCCCAGGCAGCTCTCTTCCGACGACGGTCTTTAGAAGCCAGCGGAACCTTCGCGAAGAAGCACAAAGGCGGATGAAAAGGGGTGGGGGTCCTTAAATAGACTCCTAACCCCGCCCACAAAAGGAATCAAGGACAAGTGCTCTACGATTCCTACGTGTCCAAACCCTACACGCTCTCACCGTCGCACTCGTCCTTGAGGGGGCATTTGTAGACACACAAATTTCATCAGACCCGGACCCGACTTATGTGTGCGGACACGGATGCAAACCCGACGCGCGAACCCGACTCACACCCGGCAAAAAGGGGGGGGGCGGCCCTACTAAGACCCGAACCCCATGGGGGCCGGCCCTACTAGGACCCGAACCCCATGGGGGGCCGGCCGGCCCTGCAAGGAAGGAAAAGAAAAGAAAAGAAAAGAAAAGAAAGAAAAGAAAAGGAAAGAAAAGAAAGGAAAGAAAAGAAAAGGAAAGAAAAGAAAAGGAAAGAAAAGAAAGAAAAGGAAGGAAATACCACCATGCGCGGGGGGAGGTTGCGTATGACGTCTGCACACACGCGGATTTGCACCGATCCCTCGATCCGACGCACAAGAAGAAGCGCCTGATCGCCATCGATTTCGTGTGTAAAATTCAGCCATAATTGCACCCGCCAGAAAAGGAAAACAACTAAATGTTATTCCCCTCATCAATGGATGAATAAATCCTGGGTAATTATGAGAGAGATACAAAAGGGATTTAAAATTAAAAGTTCCCATATCTCTCTCCCTTCCCCTTTGCCTATAAATAGAGAGGGGGTGGGGGAATGAAGAAGTGGTCGAAGACTGAAGACGAAGCGCGGGAGCTCTGCAGAAGAGGAGACGCTTCTTCATCGACCCAAGGCTTCACGAGGCACGGGCAAGCCTGTCCCGAGGGATTGGCTTAGTCCACTGAAAGCCCTAATCAATGTGAAGACCCTTGCACACGAAGATCAAGACTTCGACTCCGTGCACGAAGAAGAAAGCTCGGAAGAGAAGACCCTTCGACTCCGAAGACGCCAGAAGCAAAGGCCAGAGAAGAAGCTCGGAGCGGCACTACCCCGTCGACTCCAACAAACCCTCGACTCCGATCAAGCTCCAAGGCCCGGAGAAGAGGAACGAAGCGTCATCACCCCGTCGTCTTCGACAAACGTCTGCACCATCCACGAAGAAGAAAACCTGGAGCGGACTGCCTGAAGCATCGTTACCCCCGTCGTCTTCGCCAACAAAAGCCGACACTACAACCGTCGCACGGAGACCGTCGTCACCCCCGTCGTCTTCATCAACAAAAGCCGACGCTACAACCGTCGCACGGAGACCGTCGTCACCCCCGTCGTCTTCATCAATAAAAGCCGACGCTACAACTGTCGCACGGATACCGGTGCTACCCCCACCATCTTCGAAAGCATCCTTCGACTTCGATCACGCCAAAGAAGCCCGGAGAAGAAGAGAAGTCCAGTCGACACGCAAATCGTCGAAGCACCGGAGAAGTAGCCCACGTCGTTTCGAAGAAGAAGATCGAGTTGAAGCTGAAGCTAAAGCCAACGCAAGAAGCCAAAGCAAAGCCCCAGTAAAGCCCGCGCCAAAGCAACGCAAGTGCCAAAGCCAAGCGACTACGCCGGCCACGAGCAAAAGCACTGCACGTTCTAGCCGATACGATGTGAAGTCCGGAAGAACGAAAGCATCGCAAGTCTCTCCCGGTTACGTCCAAGTGCAAGCGCCGAAGCAAAGCAAAAGCCAGAGCCACGCCGGAGCCAAGCCAAAGCCAAAAAGCCGAAGCCAAAGCCGACGCCAAAAGCACGATCGACGCCGCGAACCGACGATCAAGGACATCAAGGTCAAGCAAGGAACGAGGAAGACGCGAAGACCGAGGAACGAAGCCGAAAACCCCCTAGCCGAGAAAGCGCGAAGCACGGAAGGGACAAAGCGACGGTGGACATTCCTTAGCCTCTCCAAAACCCTCACCCTGTAAAGACCCCTGTCCTGGGCAGCCCCTTCAGAGCTCTCGCACGAACACCACGTGGAGACGCGGATCAAAGGGATCCTCCAGAAGATCTTTCCCACAATCCCCTGATCAAAACTCGCCGCAACCCGGACTCGCTACACCCGAGCCACCCGGGTCCCGGCCACACTTGTAATCTGATTTTGCCCAATAAAGACGACCCGTGCTTTTTTCCGCGCTACAGCTACCTCCATTATGGCCACTTGTCTTTCCTCCTAAAACTATCAGATCAAGAAGAATTTGTATTTGATATGTTTCCCCTTTTGGTGGTGCCTAGGCCTTTTGGACCTTGCTACCGCTCTTCTGTTATTACAACAGATAACTAAGTCTCTGGTATGCTTCTCAAGTTTAAGAGGAACTTACCGAGCCATACCACCTATTTTTCAATCTAGCACGCTGCAACGTCCTTAGATTCTTTGGTGGAGTCTGTGATATACTATAGCTTCACTCCGCCAACTAACCACTTCTCGTCCCAAGGTGAAAACTATACCTGAATTCGATTCTTTAGATTTCATATCTGACACAAAGTCATATCCTGTATATCCAATTGACGTCAGGTCCTATGAAATATAAACTAACTTATAGTGCTTGCTCGACAAGGATATCTGAGTATACTCTTCACACCAATCCAATGAACTGGACCCGGATTTGACTGAAACTAATCCATCATTCCTACTGCACAATAGATATCTAACCTCGTATATTGCCTGGCATATATAAGACTACCCATGTATAAGAATAAGGCACCTTCGGTATTTCTACCATCTCCTTAGGTGTCATAGGACATCTATCCTTAGGTAATGTCAAGCCTTGGCAAGAAACCCCTTTTGGAATCTTGTATATTGATTATGGCTAGAACCTTATCTATATGTAGCCTGTGATAGCGTGAGAATCTTGTTATGGCGATCTCGAGTTACCTTGATCTCCAGAACATAACTCACCTCATGAAGGTCTTTTAGTTGAATAAAGATAATAACCAGAAATTTAACTTAAGCAACGTTCCTACTTCATTTTTAATCAGTAGAATATCGTCTAGGTAAAGTTCTAAGTACACCCCCGTAGTTCCATCGCTCCTATTGTACACACCTGGCCTATTATGATCAAATCTATATGAACACATCATGCTTGATCAAGATAGATATTCCTACTCCTGGATACTTGGTTTAATCCATAAATAAACCTTTGTAATTTTGTAAATCAGGTATTCCTGAACAGCTATCTCTTAAGCTTGGAAGCTTTATCATGTGTCATTTCCTCCTCCAACTTATACATGTTAGGTCTCCTTATGTTGCTGTTAGTTTTTAGCGATTTAAACAAACCTACTTTACCGATGCAGTGAGTAGCTGCAAGCTAAAGTCGGAAGGATAGAATTAGGTTTGGCTCTGTTGCAATAAAGATGTACCTTTATAATCAAAACCACTCCTACCATCCTTTTCTATAATCTTATGAATGTAAGGTACATTTCTAATTCTTTGGGATAAGACTTTTTGCTTTGGTATTTAGGGTTTGGGTGCATTAATAGCTAACACACACATTACTTAGTTCCGTTCGATTTTTTTTATCCTTTTAGTACTTACATGCATGTTCATTTTGGATTAATATTAAAAATATATAGGTGTCTATTTTAGACAAGAAATGACCACATGGGCATGTTATACTTCAACGTTTCACCTCGCTCGAAACAAGGGCCGATGCCCTGCACTTAGTGTGTGTTTAATAGGCTAGTTATGTGCACAACTGGAAAGTCATGCACATGAGTTTGCCTTAGTCGTTTTGGTGAATATTGAGTATGTCTGCCTGATTAAAGTTGTGCACACAATTTTCACAAGTCGTACGCACGAACCTAGTCGGCCACACACCATTTGATGTCCACCTTAACCCCACATATGATAGCCTTATGGCACGCCGACACGTGGTCGATCGTGCGCACAACTTGACTTAGAACATTATGGAATAGTTATGTTGGTCGACTCCTCCAATCCACTTATGTCACATGTTGGTCGTGTGCACGACTATAGGATAGTGCGCACGACTTGGCTGAGACAGACCCTTAAAGATAGGGATCTATCTCTTGGTCTTAGCCATCCACCTAAGGACTATCTTGGGCTATAAATAGCCCACCCTACACCCTTCAGCTGCTAATGAGTCCATGGATAATATATCCATGTTTATTTAAGAGTAAGAAATCAGAAGAGGCTTTAGGGTTTACTGAGTTCATACTTGAGCTCCATCTCCTCTCTTCTTTCCCTTCTACTCCTTTCATCAACCTTCTACCTAGATCAAATTTATAGAGGTTTGACTCATAGCTTGCATGAGAACTTGAGAGTTATCAAACTCCTTGTATTCATTCAAGTTAGAGAGGGAAAAGTTAGCTAAGGATCTATGGTGTCATCCAACACCTAGATTTAGAACTAGTCTTTGAGGGTTTTTGTAGCTTGTATCTTTAAAGTAAACTACGCTTATAAGCATGTATCTAAAGTCTTGAAAGAGATAAAGGTCACCTTCTACTTTAGCTAATTCTTAGGTCCAATTGTTTTTCTTTTTATTTTGTTTCTCTCCACTTCACTTTACACGCACCGTGTGCTCCCATCGCCATGTGGAAGGCTCTTGCGAGAGCACTCCGTGACACCGTTCATGGCGATCACCCTTAGAGACACCACTCGTATTGGGAGGCCTCTTTGGGGAGAAAGACAAGCATAGAAGAGAAACGACGACGGAGCTGCAAAAGTCAGCTCAATTCAGCACCTATAAAGTGAGAGCAACGCCTTTACTTCACCGAAGGCGCTGGTCGCAAACCTACGGGGCTAAGGGGTAATATCTGTGTAGTCATGTTGTACTTTGCTTATAACCTTATTCTGATCTTCTAAGAAAAGCTAGACCCCTCTGTGTGAAGGGTCTAGGCCCGGTTTCGATCGGAGGGTGGTTTTCATCCCTATTAAGGGCTCATACCTATAAATAACTTGGTGCTTTTTAGCGTCATATCCCATGATCACTGTTTTTAACTTCCGTTATTCTATAGATTGTGCGATCTAAGCCGTGCTTGTATTGGCTCATTGTGAGGCATGTTAACTAGCTTTATTTAGTTGATCTATTAATGCACGATGTTTAGCTAGCCAAGCTTAGCTAGCTATATAATTTTAATTGGTATCAGAGCGAGTCTCTCTTGTTGCAGCTAATACTCCTAGAGTAGGATTAGTTTTAGATTGCCAATCTATCACACATGATCACGTGTCCTGTTCACAAGTTTTGTAGTGTGTACTTATGAGACCCTCTTTAGGGCTCTTTGCTTTGTTTAGTTTTGGTCCGTGTTTTTTGGACTTGTTTAGCTCTTTGCCTTATTTTTTTTGGCAACCAAATGGTTTGTTCTTAACACCTCCTTATCATGATGGGTTCACAAAGAAGTATATATATATATATATATATATATATATATATATATATATATATATATATATATTAACAAACCTTTCTTGTTGGATGGCATAAACTATGCACACTGGAAGTACAAAATACAAGCATTTCTTTGCGGTATGAGCAAAGAAGTATATATTTGTGTTAGGGATGGTTAGGCTCCACCGATCCTTTCGGTGATGGAGGATGAGGAGGTAAAGATCAGCCTTTGACTTGTGGGATGACTATGAGAAAATCCTTTGCACTGTAAATCAACGTGGCCTTGTGCCATTCATTCCGGTGTAAATGAGAGTGAGTTTCGACGGATTTCCATCGCCCATACCTCCAAAGTGGCTTGGGATATATTCTCGGTCACCCATTAGGGAACGACCTTCGTAAAGGATGCCAACTGCCAAGCTTTAACAACTTCCTCTTGTGTTGAGGTTTTCGCAATGGAGGAGGAGGAGTCTTTTGACGAGTTATATGCCAAACTAAATGATGTAGTTAACTTCTCCTTTGCGTTGGGAAAATGAGTATCTAACAAGAAGATATGTCATAAGATATTTAGGTCTCCTCCTAAGAGATTCATGTTGAATGTCACGACAATAGAAGAGACCAAAGAAATCGAGAAGCTCATTCTTGACGAGCTTGTCGGGAACCTCCGGACCTATGAGAGTACTTTTAGGAAGCCTACCTCTAAAGTCAAGGGGCTTACCTTTAAATCCTCTATGAATGCTTGTAGCACTCCGGAGTGGATGCCATGATCTCCTCCCAATTCAATAACTTCTTAAAGAGGAATGGGAGAGATTATGGTAGGGCTAAATATGCACCCCAAGGTCTTGTTAGGCTGTTCTGGGATGACAAGGGTAAAGCTTCTTTTGTGGAGAGATCCAAGAGAGAAGCTCCTACAAAGGATCTTAACAGTAGAGGGGAAACATAGAGCACACTTCGTCATTGTTTCAATTGCAAAGGCTTAGGACATTTTGCAAGGGACTGTCCCACTAAGATGACTGTCTCGACATCAATCTCTTAGTGCATTGTGGGATGAGTTGACTTCGAACTTGAGGAGGAGGCGAGCGAGTCAGCTAATTATGGCCTTGCCCATATCGTTGCTTTTGTTTCCTCCGTTCGCTCCTTCGAGAGCGATGTTCCTTGTATGCCCGAGACATCTAGTCAAGGGTGTGAACCGGAGTTTGATTTTGTTGTGGCCTACAAGTTCACCTCCACAAGGTGTGCGTTGTTAGGAAAGGCCATTAAGGAGAGGGATAGTGAGATTGAGGAACTCCGAGAAGATGCTACTGATAGCTCGAACCTTATTTCTTTTCTGTGTGCAGCCTTGAACAAGCTCAATCTTGAGCCTGAGGACTATCGTGCCAAATCGACAAAATCTGAGAGATTTCTTTTAAGGCAATACACTAGCACTCAATCCTTGATCCACATCTGTGATTAGGCTTGTCATGTCGGCGGCCTTCGGGATGACCCCAATAATATCGGCGTAACTCCAGGTGAACACATCGCAGTTCGTCTTGATGAACTGCAACAACGGAGCCTTCTCTACCGGGGACAGGGTGCTCCCTACAAAAGTTCATTACGGGGGGTTCATTGACCCTAGTTCGACCTCGTCGAGAGGCTCAGTCGAGGGTGACCCCGTTCATTCATCCATGCGCTCCTGCGTAAGGGCGATGCCATTATGTAGCTACTACCCCTTCCGGTAGCATGGTTCTGAAGAGGACCCACATGTACGCATAGCCTCGATCTGCACACAGGCTGCTATGTACTGGTCTTCTCTTATACAGAGAACCTTTCCTCCAGTATAGAACTTCAAACACTGGTGTTTGGTTGAGGAGATGGCGTCCATCTCATGTAGCCATGTTCGGCTGATGACGACGTTGTAGGATGACTCGGCTTCTACTACGATGAACCGGACCTGTCGGGCTACAGGTCCGGCGAACAACGTCAAGGTGATCTCTCCAGCCACCTTTGTGGTCTCTCCTATAAAACCATAGAGCTCCATAGACGATGGCTCTAGATGCTCTTGAGTGAAGCCAAGCTGGTGAAAGTCTCTTAGATAGAGCACCTCCATAGAACTCCCCGTGTCCACAAGACATCGATGGATGTTCCAGCTTCCGATCATCAGTTGTATCACCAGGGGGTCCTAGTGAGGGAAGGATACCCCCTGGAGGTTTTCCTTACTAAAGGTAAGGCTCTCAGAGTCTTCTAGCGTCCTGGTCTCCTGGGGGAGGTGGATGACGCTATTCACAGTCTGTACTCTAAGAACCTCCTTAGATCTCTTTTGCATTGAATTTACAGAGGGGGATGGTCTCGACCTATGTCCATGGATAATGTTCAATTGGGGAGCCGTACGGGGGTCCGACCATTTGGGGGGTAGGGGAGCCCCCAGTGCGGCCACTCTTGCCCGTGGCGGGGGGAGTGGTAGGTGCTCTTCCACATCTTGACAGATAGGGTCGGTCTATGCCATGAACTCTTTGAGATGACCTCTCTCAATGAGGTCCTCCAATTCGTGCATCAAGACCTGACAGCGTCTCATGTCGTGGCCCCGACCTTGGTGGTACTCACACTTCTTGTTCTGGTCCCGCCCTCCAGTTATTTCTTGGGGTGTAGGAGCTGGCCAGCAGACGTACTTCTCATTTCAGATTTGCCGCAAGACTTTATCCGAAGGGAGAGTGAGGATGGTGAATTTCCTACTCC
>OX393549.1:130630073-130635073 GCA_947650365.1 Chamaelirium japonicum
TATATATATATATATATATATATATATATAATATATATATATATATATATATATATATATATATATATATATATATATATAAGAAATGCTATAATTTGGCATGCGGCAAGTGTGGCACCTCACCACAGCCGTCTGATGCACCACTACATGCATGTGATGCACGCAGTGTGTGCATCAGACGGCTGCGGTGTCACGCCCCAGAAAATCTGTAGACCGATTCCTGGGGTGTGAGGTGAGAAAGGAAGAAGGTTATGGGTATGGTTACTTAACTATGCCAATTTTAGGATTCTCACTGGGCTCTTTCTACGTTCACACACAAGCAAATGAAAGAAGGGGGAGAAACAAAAGATCAGGCTCGACCTTTAAAAGGAGTATCCTTTCAGTACATGCGACCCAACGGGGTCACAACATACTGACAGAATATCCTCTAAAGGAGCACGCGGCTCAAGCCTCCGACGGCGAGCCGAGTATCTCACCCGCTCCCGAGCACTCGGTGCATCTGTCTGAAGGTCCTATCTATTGGGCTTGTCGAATTAGGTCAATTATTCATCTTATATTTTTCGTGGTGATCTAACCTAGGCTTGGGGCCTTGAGGAGAGGCCTACCCAAAAAAAAAATTCAGCTGGCACATCACCACTTATCACACTAACTAACTAATAGAAACTTATTCCAATCCAATTCGATTACATCCGATGAAAAGGTACCACTACTAAGATTGACATAAATAGAAGAAAAAAAAAATATAAGCTGCTACTCTACTGACTGCTGGACTCCTACTGCTGCTCCTGTGCCTCAGCTCCTGCAGAAGAGTCTACTCGTGGGAATGAGTAGCCCCCAAAAATACATTTGGGAGATTAGCCAAATAAATGGCTAGTGACAAGCTAACAATCTTAATAACTAACAACGCTCAATTTTTAAGACAAATTATTGATTAACCTAATTGTCAAGCTATGTTCTCAAACACGACCTATGTGTCCATGCAATTTCTACATTCACATGCAAATCCTACTGTCACTAGGTCATCGTGTATACAGTCATACAATTCAAAATTTAATAATCAAACAATTAAGCACTCATACATGAACCCCGGATATTTTGTTCAACCTGCCCCCGGTCGGGCATTACTATCGGGCCCTTTTATTTCGATGTAGAGGGCCAACTCTCTCGCCGTGCATCCACCAACACCATGCACAATTCACCCAGATGATCATAAGGGGTTTCCCGTCTTTCACGGTGGAGCTCTACCGCCCAACTTGCTTTACTATGGGGACTTCAACTCCCCGTGACAGGGTTGCTAGGCCAATCCCTACTCGAGGGCACCTCCTATTGGCTTTACCACAACCCTTGCCCGTGACCCCCTAACCTACTTAACTTCGGCTGTACGCGCAAGGTGGTTCACGACCCTTGCGCGTACGGGGTCTCTACCCTCTAACCAGGTAGATTAACAATAATTAACATACACATGGCAATGAAAGTACTAAACAGTGTTTAAACATTTTCAATGGATTACCCCGGGATTCGCACCCACTCACAACCCAGCATCATAATCAAATAAAATAAATCACTCTCACCCCAAAATCCATTTACCGGGGTTATCACGCTCCCCTCAGGAGGGTGGATCCCGGAAATTCTTTAATTATTTATTATTCAAATTAAGGGAAAATCTAGCTATGGTGTCCATGCAAACAGTATAATATTTGTTATTAAATTATTAACTTTTTATGCATGCGTCGCCGGACTCGCGACTCCGCATGCAAGGCGGGGTCCACATCGACCACATGCGACGACGTCCGGCGGGACCCGCATGCAGCGTTATGGACACCTACCCTTAATTTCTATATTCACATTATTAATTATTAAAGAAAGCGTGCTGTGTCACCTGGTCGACGTGCACGGACTCCTGTCTCTGGCCTCTGCTCCGTCCACGGCTGGATCGCCCCGGTACAACTAGTAATTCAAACACACGAGCATACATTAAAACCTAAGTCGGTGGATTTCTAAAGGGTGAGAAAGCCAAGTCGGGGCTCGGTTCGTCTTTCGCCCGAGACGTCCTCGGTCTAGGGTTTTGGGTTTAAAAAAATATTTTACGGACGGACTTGCGGGCCTTACCGAGTCTAAACTCGGATCGGGAGTAAACAACTAGTCTCGATGGGTCGAATCTGGGAATTGGCAAGTTTTGGCCTATGAGTCACTTGGTGGTCACCGGCGTGCATGGCACGATGGTTCATATGCCAAAATCGAATAAGGTGCCAACAGGCGGTAAACCATCAGCCACAAAGGGCCGATGAATCGCATTATCAAACAACCCTGATCAAAGGTTCCCACGGGTTTCGGTAAACATTGACGGCATTGGAGACAAGAACGAGAAAATAATAATAAAGAAAATAAAAATTGGTTGGGTTGATGCGGCTCCGTCGCCTTCACAGCCGTTGACCAACAAACCCGTGGCTACGGCTATGGCAAACAAGGAAGTCTGGGCACTGGGAGGTGATCGACCACAGGTGGTTGGGACGACTTCATCGACTACACAGCCACCTGCCAAGGTGTGGGGAAAGGCATTCTGCAATGGGTTGGGCTCGTTGGCTGCACAGCCAACTGCCATCTGGCCGGTGGCCATGGCCGTGCATAACCGAAGGCAATAGGGCCGGGGTGTTGGTCGGATCAGCACAGAAAAAAAAGGAAAAACAGGGATTCGACGGGCTCTCAACAGAGCAGAAAAAAAAAAAGAAAGAAAAAAGGAAGAACAAGGGATGGAGGGGAGGCTGACCTGATGCAAGGGGAGTTGTTGGCTCCGGCAGCGACTCCTCCGGCCGGTTGCTCTCCGGTGCCGTGCGAGTAGAGCCCCACCGCAGGAGAGAGAAAACAAGAGGGATAGGGGAGATGGCGAGGGAGATCGGAGAGGGATGAGGGGGATCGGCTGGGCTTGGGGTCTTTGATTTATAGGGGAGAGGGGCTGCGGTTATCTCGGAGGAGATCAGCTCGGGCTAACGGGAAGATAAAGATGAGATGGAAGGGATCAGAATTGAGGGAAAATCGGAAGGGGATCGGAATCGAGGGAATCGGGATCGAGAGGGGGTCGTGCAGGGGATCGGATTACAGGGCTGCGGCATAGAGAGAGAGAGAGAGGGTCGGTTTTGAGAGATAGAGGAGGGAGGGAGAGATCGGGTTAGAGAGGGAGAGAGATGGGATCTGGGTGGGTTTAGAGATAGAGAGAGAGCCGCTCTGTAATTGGGTTGGGTTGGGTTGGCTGAAAAGTTGAAAGAGGTTGGTTTGAAAGGGTTGGTCAAAAGGGTTTGGGTTTTAGATAAAGAGAGAGAGAGAGATCTGGGTTCGGTTGGGTTGGGTTGGGATTGGTTTTAGTTTTAAATTCTCTTCTTTTTTTTTTTTTTTTTTTTCTACTAAACAAGTATTGCTCGAATATCAAGCAAGGCTCGCACCCGGGCTCGCATCGCACCGAGACGGGCCGGTGCGCAACTTTACGAGTCCGACAGACTCGTCTAAAAACCCGATATATTAATTAATTTAAAAAAACATCAAAACAATCATGCCATGCCTCCAGTGTCGCCTAGCGACCCGGACCCGGGGCCCACTGCCCGGTCCACTTCATGTTAAGCACACATCATCAACAAACCTTAATATGAAAACAATCAATCAACATAGTAAAAAAAAATTACCGAGTCGCTCTGTGCGAAAAAGACTATAGAGCATCGGGTATTACATGCGGTGCGGTGCTGCACGTACCACATGCCGCATTATAGCATGCCCCTATATATATATATATATATATATATATATATATATATATATATATATATATATATATATATATATATATATATATATATATATATATATATATATATATATATATATATATATATATATATATATATATATATATATATATATATATACGGTCAGGATCGGATGACCCAGCAATAACCCAGCACCTTTTGATGTACCTAGAGGTTTTAGAATGGGCTGATTTTTTGTAAGCATGTTGTCTATGGTATGTTGATTATCCTCACAGAAAATCAATCCATTCTAAAACCTCTAGGTGCATCAAATGCATTCTTCAAATCAATGGTTTTCGATTGTGAATTTTAACCGTTGATTTGAAAAGCGTATTTGATGCACCTAGAGGTTTTAGAATGGGCTGATGTTTGGTGAGGATGATCAACATACCATAGACAACATGCCTACAAAAAATCAGCCCATTCTAAAACCTCTAGGTGCATCAAAGGGGTGCTGGGTTATTTGCTAGGTCAAATTTTGCTGGGTCATCCGATCCTGACCCATATATATATATATATATATATATATATATATATATATATATATATATATATATATATATATATATATATATATATATATATAGAGAGAGAGAGAGAGAGAGAGGGCTGGGTTCCTATGACATGTCATAGGGAGTACCCTATGACATATGGTGAATTAGTAATGCTAGAATGTTTAGAATGTGTTGAATTTTTTTGAGGGTGATCACCTTACCTAAGATAGAATGTCCACAAAAAAATCAAAGAATTCTAAAACTTGTTGGGGCATTAAATGCAAGAAGCTTTATCGGCCAATCCATTTTAACCGTTAAATTGAAAATCATATTTGATGTCTCTAGAAGTTTTAGAATGAGATGATTTTTTGCGGGGGTCCTATCTAAGATAGGGTGATCAACCTCATAAAAATTCAGAAACATTCTAAATATTCTAGGATTACTAACTCACCATATGTCATAGGGTACTCCCTATGACATGTCATAGGAACTCATTTCCCATATATATATATATATATATATATATATATATATATATATATATATATATATATATATATACAAAGAGAGAGAGAGAGGACTGTTACGTTGAGCTGTGAGCAACGGTAGGAGAAAATGAACTGTGGGTATTTTGACCCCCCTAAAAGTTTTGGAATTTGATAAAATTTGGTGAGGGTGTTGTATAGGGTAAGATGATCATCCTCATCAATTT
>OX393549.1:130640073-130645073 GCA_947650365.1 Chamaelirium japonicum
GATGATCACAGTCATTCCTTTGCTTGCTGGTTCGAGATGAGTGTGATTCGTCGGTCAGGTATGCTTCCAAAAAATGGTTCTAATTATTAGGTATGGTGCATTAGACGTACGGTTGTGAAGTGGTATAGTGCATCATCGGGCAACATATGGTTCCAAATCTTTGTTTTTTGGGTAAATTGCACTTTACCCTTTTAAAGTTTAGCTTAAGATCACTTAACCAACCTGTTGTTAACAAACTACAAAAAAAATCTTTAAGGGGGTTAAGTGATTTTGGGCTAAACTTCAGGGGGTGGCTAAATTTGGAGGTGTCTTCACATTCAGCTAGCGTTGACAACCACATTCGCTCGTGCTTGTAGGCATTGTCATCGAATATGGCCACTCGTGGAATGTTAGCACCAACATCGATGTGGGCATCGTCCATGAATTTGATTTGTTGCTAAAGGTGGCCGCCGTAGTCCGGTACTGATAGGTAATTTAAAATATTATCAAACCACTTAAAGGTAACATCGAAAGGAAAGACCCAACAATTAATACCACTGGTGAGATAACATAATCCTATAAATGATAAGTATAGTTATAGCAAGAAATATAATCACTCCATTCTTAATATGCATGTACAAATAAAACTTATTATCAAAAACCAGCTACTTAAACACTAACATGTATGATCCTCCAAGAACAAAGTTCCAAATTGTTCATCACAGGATTTCCCAAACATCTTCGATCATTAGATTGAACTTCAAAGTCACTTAACTTGTCAGTAACGAACCCTAGCCACCAATCACAGTATTTCCCTAACATCTTCAAGGATTTGGATTTTTTTTCTTCCTGTGGGTAGGAGCGAACCCGAGTCACCAATCACCGGGCAGATGGGCATCCATTTCCTTGACCTTAACAACGAGAGTGGTGGACTCACAGTTGTCTACTCTAAGTTCATTACATAGTCAACTTTGAACATTTCGACCGTTTCTTTACAACATAAATACTTAAAAGGCTTCATAACATTTTGACACATTGAAAGAGATTTAAAACCATTCAGATGTTGGGGGGGGAATCGTAACCATGAAAGAGGATAAAAGTCCAAAAAAAAAAGATAAACCCAAAATATAATGAGAAATGTTATTCAGCCCGAAGGTTTTCTCGATTCCGCTCAGCCTGATTGACGTGGCAGCGTGCAACTGGTGTTGTAAAAGATTTAAATGTCGCTAGTGGGTTTCAACCACCAGTTGTATGCTACCAAGTCAATCGGGCTGGTAGAATCGGAAAAACCTTTGGACTGAGTAGCATTTCATAAAGATAATATGCTAACTGAATAAGGAGATGGAATAAGATGAAAAAAAAACACAGGAAAAAGAGCAATCACCATGGCTGCCAGCGGTGATAATATTTAGAGGGTGGCAGCAAAATTTTGAGGGTGACAATAATAATTCATGAGAAATGATATTATTTTGAGAGTGGGGGATCATAATATTTCGAGGGTGGCAACGGAACGTTTCAAAAGCGGTAACTATATTATTAGGGGGTCCAGTAATTCAAGGGTGGCAACAGAACCCTGACGACTGTCGACCCCACTTAGCCCGATCACCATGCAAAATAACGATTGTGGTGAGGTTTTAACTCAGAAACCCCCTCCCTCCAAGTTGCTCTCTCTCTCTCTCTCTCTCTCTCTCTCTCTCTCTCTCTCTCTCTCTCTCTCTCTCTCTCTCCCCCCCCCCCCCCCCCTTTGTCGGAGGTGACAACCCTAAGATGACCTGACCCAAGGCCTCACCCATGCTATGGTGGCATTCTATGGTTACCGACTATTTTCAGCCCCTACCGACATGCAAACAAATGACTGTGAAGGTAAAACCTGCAGACGACCCGATCCAAGGCCTTATCCATTCTCTAGTGGCTCTCTCTCTCTCTCTCTCTCTCTCTCTCTCTCTCTCTCCTCTCTCTCTCTCTCTCTCTCTCTCTACCGAAGGGGACAACCACTAAACGAATTGACCTAAAGCCTCACCCATGCTTCGGTGGCATTCGATTATAGCCTGTTAATTTCAATCCCGACTAACATGCAAACAAATAACTATAAAGTTACAACCCGCAGACGACTCGACCTAAGGCCTTACACATGCTTTGATGGTATTCGATGGTTGTAAGCTGATTTTAAACCTGACCAGCATTTAAAACGAATCACCATAAGGGGACACACAACAGGCACAAGGGCAAGAGAGAGAGAGAGAGAGAGAGAGAGAGAGAGAGAGAGAGAGAAAGAGAGAAAGAAGGGGGGGCGCACAGTGAACTATTTTTTGCCCCAAAGTAATTCAAAATAAGTAATGAAACTCCAATCAATTTTTTGTTTTCCATTGAATTTATTCATATACATACGTAAGCAAAATATACTTGATGCTCCTAGTAAAAAGGAGATAGAATTAGTAGACAAATTATATCAGAACCATTCATCAGTGGATCCATCCCTACAATTGTCTGGCCATTGCATAAAAACAACTTTTTCTTTATGCGCCCATCGCTCAAGTCCTGCTACCAAAATCAAAGAAACCAATAAATGGAACGGGTGCATTGTAAGGGTGCAAACACACCGATGTGTACATAAACCATGTGCAAACATGAGATTTTACATACAAATACATTTGCATGCAAATGAATGCATAAACAGAAAACAAATATTGTGACAGAGAAATGCTTTTAGTTTAAATACTTACAACCTCATAGCTCTCGATCCATCTATCATCTTACAAAAACAAAACAAAGATATTGTGTTCGGATTATAATATACAACAATGTCTTAAAAAAAAGCGTAAAAAATGTATTTATAAAAAACGGTACAAAATTTCTTAAATTGTTGAAAAATGTCTTATCCCGCCTATTGTATAGGTGATCCATTATTTTTTTGTTTTTTTTAACCCCGCTTGTTGTATAGGCATGTAGCTTATTTTAAAAAAAAATATTATCCCGCCTGCTGTATTAGCGGGTAGCTTATTTTTTAAAAAAATAAAAATTACCACCGGCGGGTAAATGAAGCATATAAGCTCAAAAACACTTAACCCCCCCACCCCATGTTTATTTTGTTCCAAATTGCACACTAAAGTTTGGAACAAAATAAAATACTGGGGGGTTAAGTGTTTTTGAGCTAAAAATTAAGGGGGCAAAGTGTGCTTTATTTTTTTACCCGTACAACAGAGGTGAGGCAATTTTTTAAAAGGGTAAATTACACCTTGCCCATCTGAAGATTGGCTCAAAAACACTTAACCCCGTATAGTTTATAAACTACGTTTTGCCCCCTTCAATTCAGTTTTTATCGGATAATAATTACCAAAGACAAAAGGGGGGTATTGTGCTAACATTTCAAACTATAGAGTGCAATTTGGAACAAAATAAACTACAGAAGAGTTAAGTGTTTTTGAGCTAAACTTCAAGAGGGCAAAGTGTAATTTACGCTTCCTTTACGCGCCTGTACAACAGGCGGGGTAAAAAAAAATTTGTAAATAAGCTACCCGCCATCACAACAGGCTGATTAATTTTTTTTTTTAAATAAACTAGCCACCTGTACAATAGTCGGGGTTAAGAAAAAAACAAAAAAGTAATGAATCGCCTATACAATAGGCGGGTAAGACATTTTTCAACAATTTAAAAAGTTTTGTACCATTTTTTATAAATATATTATTTTTTATATTTTTTTTAAGAAATTGTTGTATAATATACAACATGCATAAACATCGACCTAAATAAAACAAAAGCACAAATAGTTTGGCCTAGTAAAAAAAAAGGTACAAATAGGGTACGCTGTTTCTCTCTCTCTCTCTCTACATCCTATTTTCAACTATATGTACAGGGAATAAAAAGAAGCTATTAACAGCACCAACTATCTCTTACCATGAAAAAAAGAAAAGATAAAAATCAAAGGCAAGAAAACATGTCTCCTTTCTCCAGTGATTCCTCGGGGATTACTTCTCCTCTTCCTGATGAAATGCAAAGCAAGTGGAATCAATACCTAAACTCTTGGGGAAAAAACACACACAATGCACAGATTCAGAGAGAGAGAGAGAGAGAGAGAGAGAGAGAAAGAGAGTTACTTGCCTCCTCCTCCTCCCCCTCTACTTTGATACTTGGAATACCTATGATCTAAATGGGGAGAAAGAGGTTTTTTTTTTTTAATTGCAGACAGGATCTAGGTATACTGTTGATACTCACCGTTTCGAACGAATTCCTTTTTCTCCCCCATTGAGATCACAGCAAGAGAGAGTGGATGAGAGGAAATCGGGACTATTTACATACCCTCATACCCTCTTGCAGTTCGGCGACAATTCCGATCCCCCCGGCGATATCATGTACCTGGAATCAAGAACAAAAAATCAAGAAGTTAGAGGGAGAGAGAGAGAGAGAGAAAGAGAGAGAGAGAATGTATGGTCACTGGTGTCGGTGTCGTCGGAGTACGTCGTGGCCGTTGGAGTTGGCGTCATAGTTGGTGAACTTGAGATTAGGGACGTTGTAGAAGCGCTCGTAGGCGACGAAGACAATGGCCTCACCGGTGGCATAGCTGGTGAAGTTATCGGTGACGATGATGCCACTGGGGGAGTAGAAGGCGCAGGAGTCGTTGTGACCGGCGGAGTCGCGACTATAGCAGTGGAAGGTGTCGGTGGGGACGTTTAGGCCGTCGGAGTAGCTCTTGAAGGAGTTGAGGCCACCGCTGCCGTGAACGGTGTCGTAGTTGGTGAAGTTGATGTACTGGTAGGAGACGAAGTTGGAGTCAGAGGGGTGGGAGGCGAGGGAGGGCCGCAGGGCATGTGTGCAGAGGAGGTGGGCGGCGGTGCAGAAGACGGGGAGACGGGCGGTGGCTGATCACCTGGGTCAGGTGGTCAGCAGACAGTGGTGGACCGGGTTGGAGTGGGGGCTTATCGCGATTCACCGGTCATCGGAAGGGACTGAGCTGCCACCGCGAACGGTGCCGTAGTTGGTGAAGTTGATGTATCGGTAGGAGACGAAGTTGGAGTCGAAGGGGT